>BCGP01000001.1:684120-766568 GCA_001599335.1 [Candida] boidinii | reverse complement strand
CCAATACCACCTATGCCAAGAACACCAACTTTTGTACCTTTTGTAACACCAGCGCTCATCAATGGTTTAAATCCAGTGATACCACCACATAGTAAAGGAGCAGCATATTTTGATTCTAATTCTTTTGGAATTTTGAATGCAAATTTTTCATTAACTCTAATAAAATCTGAATAACCACCCTGAGTGTTAACACCTGAATCTTTATAAGTTCCAAAATATGTATGAACAGCACTTCTACAGTTGACTTCTYTGTGATTATTACACCTCATACAAGTACCACAAGAATCGCATTGAGCACCAATACCAATTCTATCGCCAAGTTTAACTCTATCAACGGCTTCACCAACTCTGACAACTTTTCCTACTATTTCGTGACCAAACGCAACTGGTAAGTAAAAATCACCCCAAGCACCTGATGCTCCAAAAACATCACCGCCGCAAACCGCACAACATTCAATTTTAACATCAATATCATAATCTCTAGCTGGATGTGGAGTATATTTAAATGCCTTTGGTTCCAACCACTTGCTATGGTCGTGAACGCCAATTGCTGTAAATTGATCTGGTATTTGCATTCCGAAACTTGACATTCTGTTTTGAGACTCTTATCTCTAAGCGATACTATGAGCAAATATCATTTAAAATTAAGGTAAATTATTTATATTTGAAAGATAATAATTCAATGAATTTATATGTTTTTATTGATATACTATTACAGCGAGGCACTAGATATTAACCAAAGCAACCAAGCWGTAGTATGGAATACCGTGGAAAATGCAGACTGATTAAATGATTCAGCTTATCCTGACAAGGTAAAGAAGATAGCACGAATTAGGTAATCGTCATTATATCCGCAAGAAATTATCTCAAGACGCTGGATCTTTTCAGCTCGATTTGTTCACGACCTTTTTGCGTCACGGAGAAAAGAAAGAATATCTCCGGCTAAAGGAAGTTTTTGTCATCTGGGACAGACAAACAACAACTCCATTYTATACACCTAACATTTCTACATACTTATCAATAGCTACATTGTGAATGCAATAATCTGTGACGACTTGATTAAATTAATAATAGTATACAGTATAATTTTACAGAGTGTTTCTATTTAGTTGGTTCGACTCCYATCTTGGCTTGACGGATTGTCAGACTCTGATTTATTGTCTTTTGGACCATTTGGGATTTAATTCGCAGCCTTTTTTTGCCAATTTATCCGCAAATTTATTGCCTTCTACATCATTATGTCCCTTCACGTATTTTATGGATATTGGCCCGTAGTTATTTGTTTTATAAATTTTATTTATTTCATCTTTTAATTYTTTAATCCTTAAAATAAAATCAGCGTTRGGAAAGTTATTTTTCCTGAGTTTCCTCATATTACTTAATATCCATTCATCATCATTGATATGATTGATAGAATGTAATGAATCTGTTAATATCTCATATTCGACCAGTTTACAATTACCAGTCATGTCATCTCTCAATTTAACGTTTTGTGGGCTACATTTAAATTTGAGCTCTAAATTTATTTCACTCAATGCTATAATTAAGGACTGTAACTCCGCCCTTTGTGATGTCTGCAAATTTCCCTTTAAGTAATCAGATTTATTTCTTGAATCGTTTTCTCCGTAATAAACTCCGCAGCCTCCGAACTCTTTTTTATTTGCCTTTGATACCCTTAGAGATCCATCAGTATAAATATAAAACTTATCTTTATTGAAATCAATGGTATTTTCTTGAGCTTTGATTTCATATACTGTATTACTAGAATCAGAAGTAATTTCAGCTACTTGATCCTCATCTTCAGCAACCAGTTCTCTTTGATTGTTGTTGCTTGAATTCCCTTCTAGATCAATTTGTAGCTGATTTTCAATCTCCTTATTTGCAGTCGCATGAGGATCTTCTGATTTCAATTGGAAAAATGAGTTAAAATATATGCTTATCCCCCAAATTCTATCATAAAATAACCTTATTGATCTTAGCACCTGATTGAGAAGCCACTCAGGAATTTTAAATTGCATTCTGATATTGCCCTTCAAATCCCTATCATAATAAAATTTTCATGATATTCGATTACAATATTTAAGTTACATTGAATTACCTATAAACAATATGATAGGTATTGCGTGCCTTTTATCTTAAGCATGTTGTTTAGCGTAATTTAACGTTTGTACTCGATTAAATTCCACCAGTTTCACATATGCGTCTATCGACCTCATTTTTTCTGGGTCGCTTATTATCCGCGTTTACTTGATCTGAATTAATTATATAAGTTAGTAAGTTACTAATTGTAGTATTCTTTATCCTTGTGTCTAATTCTGGTTATTTCTATTAAGTCTTTGATTTAGTTATTACATAATTATAAAAGAATATATATATATATATAAATTTGATATCTCCATTATACTACTCTAACTTTCGGAGGAGGTTTAAGTATTGGAACTTTTAGTTTGGCGGAAGGTAGAATATACTGTTTTTGAATATCTTCCTTTTTTGTATCTTCATTACTGGAAATATTAGCTTCACTATTTTTATGTTTCTCTAAAATTTTAAATGGTTTAAAAAAGTTTTTACTCTTTCTTTCACCAGAAACGAGATCCAATGAATCATCGTTTTTATTTCTAGTACCAGCCAAACTAGTAATACTGCTCATGTTTTCTAGTATCACAGAATTACACCTTTGATAAAATTCCTTTAGAGCTAAAGTTGGTGTGCTCATTTTTTGAATATGAATGGGACCAAATGACCTAATTCTCTGGCCAGATGTAGGTACAGTTTGTTGCTCTGAGATCAGATCTCCACTATCAGATGTATCATTCGTAAACACCGAATTATCCTCTCTGATTTCAAATCCAGTTTGTGTGAGGTTAGACGGACTATTGAAAGGGTTAATATCTGTCAATGTGCAACTGTCGAAATTTCTGTTACTTTCATTTTGATTTTTCAAATTGCCGTATACGTTCGATTTTGTGAAACCACTGTCTTTTGAGTTATTTATATAACTACTATCTTCAATATCTTTTAGGTAAGATGCAGACTGGTTTTTCATTGCTTTTTTTTTTCTTCTTTTGATAATAATAAAAATTGCTATTACTATAATTAAGGAAGTTAATACACAAATAGGTAATAATATGGCAATTAATATTTTAGAACTCATCTGTCCACTTTTTTGACTGCTTTGATTCTGCTTTAAAAAATCTAAACCATTTCCATCTCTTTTTCTGAATAAGCTCATATCGCTAATAGAATTCACAATTTTTGGGACAGTCTCTTTGGTTGCTGTTCATCGACTAATAAAATTTATTTTTTTTAAACATTATCAAACAATTATTTGAAATAGTACATATATATTTTTATTTATATATATTTAATTTATGTTTCTTTTTTTTGTATTCATCTTAGACCATTTTTAAAAGTATTTTGAAACTGACTTAGACAGAATTTATAACTGTTTTAAGAGTGTTTCAAATTAATTTTGTGTCACGTGATATAATGTTTAATTTTAATGTATGTGGAAATGAGGTATTCGATTACGTAATATATACATGGTCTAAGATAAAAAAAAACAATACATTCTTTATTCTATGAATTGAAAAAAGATTGATAAGTATCAATCTAACCCGTATTCAAAACCCGCCTATTTTAAGTTAGAATTAAGGTTATCTTGATGTCAGTGTTTCTAAGCTTTGTAACGGTTGTTTTAAAAGTTTTTCTTTTTTTTTTTGTGGTAAACGCCTTGACATAAAATAATACCAACAGGGGTGTAAAACAAATCTGATCATTAAACTCTTAATACAAAATATCTGTTTTTGTTTTTTCTGTTTTGGTTACATGGAAAACGTAGAAAATGACACATTGATGCCAGAGCATGGGCTACTGATCGAAACTGAAAGGGAGGGAAGGTAGCCAACCTAACTACAACAAGGCAATAGACGCGTCGAATATGATTCAAATTTGTAAGTAAATCGACGTGTCCTGAAAACATCAAAATTGTTGCGACCATAAATTAGGGAAATATATGTTTCAATAAATAGGATGCCATAGCATGTATATACGGAATAAAAAAAGTGTGTTATAACAATTTTAAATTAAGCTAAAGCTTGTCGGTTATTCAGCCAGACATATTCACCTATGCCTTTTGAATTAAGTTTATATTTTTCTAATTTAATAAAATACTGTACAGTATTAAAATAATTGATTTAAAAATTATATGCTTAATTATGAATTTACACGTTGACATAAATAGAGATTCATTTTAAATGACATTTAAAGATCTAATAAAAAAAGTTTAAAATTGGTGTAGTAGTGATAGTTTATAATAAAGTAATGTCAGATATAATAAATTGTATTTATATTTAGTTAGTTAGTTATATATAGATTATAAAAGTAAATTATATAGTTATAAAAGTGGATAAAATAGATCTTTTTATATTAATTCTGACTGAACTATATTCAAAGATTATTTTATAATAATTTGTAATCTACTCAATTATTCATGTTAGATTAATAATACTTAACAGTATATTCTTGGTGGCCAATATATCATATTTACCAATTAGGATAATTGATAGATTATGCAGGATCTTCTAGAATACTCTATGCATATTATAGAATCTTCTTGTATGTTCTTTTATATATTCTATATCTTGATTGATCTAGAATATTCTCTTATAATTACTTGATTGTTGTAATATATTTATTTTATTCTTATATTGATTTTAATTAGTAGATAAATGAGATGTGAAATATATATATATAGAGAACTTTGATTTCATTATTAATTTTATTTTATATTCAATGTGATTCTCAAAAGAGTCTTGCATCCACCTCTGCTTGTTTTAAACCAACCTTTAAGTTTCAGTAGTTAATAGTTAAAATTAGGTTATAGTGATACATTGTGACAAAGCAACTTGTTAGATATATTTAATTATATTTATATTTAGCTAGATTAAATAGTTTAGTTTGTTAATTTAGTTATATATACGTTATAAAAGTAAACTTTACAGCCATAAGAAACAGATAGATTAAATCTTTTTATTTTAATTTTTTCTAAACTATTCAAAGATTTTTTTAATTTGTAGTCTAGTCAGATAAAAACCTCAAGACAATGGCATGACTTATCTATAAATTTTTTAAACCATTTCAACAGATTCGTTGTCGAAATATTATTCTTAATATGGTTAAATGACCAAGAGATGGTGATTTAAAATTGCATGTTGGAATAATATATTACTATTTGATAAGGAATGTTTTATCCCTAACAGATAATAAAGGGTATGAGATAAAACAATGGTTACTTGATTGCCATCAGACAGATTAGTCACTTTGTTATCGAGTAGCTTTCTGTTATAGCGAGCCCTCAGTCTAGACATACCACAGATATAAGCTAATGAGCCTAGTAGATTGTTACCCTGTACAAAATCTTATGGTATATGAGATGACAGTCAAAAAAAAGAATACGTAATACAAACTAAAAATATAGAGAGACAACATGTTTTCTTTCTAAAGGTTTCTTATCATCTTTACAACCTATAGACGCAAATTGCAAAATCATAAAAATTTTTCAATAACAACCATCTCATCTTGTTTTAGCAACTTCTAGCTCAACCGTACCACCCGCCTTATTGACATACCTTATCAACTTTATTTCTACAAGATACCACAACGGTCCATGGAGGAGTTATTCATATATCGATAAAACACCTACCTTTCCAAAATATAAAAGCAACGTAAGCTTGCCTAGAGCAGTCAAATTTAAAGTCAAATAGTTAAACACCTTATAAAAATAAAATAAAAAGCTGCCGAGAGTCTTGGTATTTGTACATTTTAAAATTCTGAAAAAAAAAAGATAAATTAAAGTTAATGTATCGGAAACGAAAATTATTATTATGATTATAGTATATTGGAATGGAAATATGTCTTGATACCGGAAACCATATTATACTTCAAAAACATTCCTATCTGTATTCTGATTTTCCAATAGCTTCTTTGAATAGATCCAAGATATTTGATGTATCATATCTGTAACTTTTTTACCGACTAGACCCTCCCCGTGAACAGTAGGAATATTGGCCGAAGGATACCGCAAAGATCAGAACATACTCTATCACCAATATCATCAGCTGTAGATTATTGAACACGAAGTACAGCATCACTGATCTCCAACACACACGAAAAGATAGAGCAGCCAGATAAAAATCACAGCTGAACAGTGTAAGCTCACCACGTCGGAGCAGCCTTCCATAAGGGAAACGAAACGTTTACAGCTAACATCTGGTGACGATCTTTAAGTGTACCGGCAAGATGAAATTGCATGTACAGCAGTGTATCTGGGAACCACGGTCTAACCAGTAAGTTAAAATTAGACAAATAAATAAACAAGCAAATTAACAAATAAGTAAATAAATATAATTAAAAATTAACATAAACAGGGATTCATAAAATTGCACTAAAATAAAAATATTACACTAAATTGAAAAAAATATTACACTAGTAATTTATTTATTGAGTACCAAAACAGTACATTTTTATTGCGGAAAGGGGTTATGTTAATTCAATTTGTTTATTTAGTATAATAAAACAATAAATTGTTAATGAAGTTGCCAGACGAGTGTAAGTGAATGAATGAGTGAGTGTGGAAAATACAAGAGAAAAAGATAATTCTTTCAGATTCTAACCTCTTATTATCTTATTTTCTTATTTCTTAATTAAATAAGTACTAATTTTAAAAATAAAGTAATAATCCTGTAAACAATAATGATCGTCATTATATATTTAAATTTATTTGAAATTCTCACAGACGGCAACGGCAACGATGATGATGATTTTCATTCTCATTTATTGTCAAGGGTCTTTAGATGTATATGATTATTTGCAGAGTATCTCTACCAGTTTATCAATACGAGAGTGGACACATATCATTTATTATATTAACCCATGCCCGGCCAATAACAGCAGTTGAACAGCAACTAACTACGCTTGGACTCGGGGATAAGAAAGAGAGAAACACATACAGAAAGACGCTAACTGAAAGGTGATTGATGACTCTGTTGCACCACAGCGAGGCCGAGGCCGAATTGGGAAACTGGAGAATCTGAATTCTTCTGTGGGCATATGGACCGGACGCAGAAAGATGCACACATAGACATATTACGGCATAAACACACATGAGCATACATTTCCAGGAGAATGAGAAATGCGCTTGCCTGCCTGAAACCTTCAAAGAACTTAAATAATGCCTGAGTTTCATAATAACTTTCTAATAATTTCCTATTAATTTCATAATTGTTTCCCAAAGAATGCCTGATGAATACTTAATGAATGCCCGATTTTATGATAGAGACAATGCCGCAAACGCTATATTTAGACAATGATTTTTAAAACAATAATCGAGATTAATTTTCAATTGAAACTTAATATAACCTTTGCATAAAGGCAAACAATAAGCAGTGAAACTGAAACAAATTCAATTAAATTAGAAACAATAATGAAAATAAAAATGACAAAAACGTAAAGAAAGAATTCAAATAAATAAAACTAAAAAACAAATATAAAAGTTAGAATTATGTTTATATAAAATAATATTTTTAGAAATCTTAAATTATTATTTAGAAAAAGTCAATTTTACAAAATAAGTTAATAATAACTCTTAATTTAATCAATTTCTTTGTTCTTTGATTATTCTATACTTATTGTTGTTTTAGTATTATTGTTATTTTTATGAATTGTTTATTTTTTTTATTTAATTTCATTTAATCTTTTTTTTCTTTTTCCATTCATTTATTCATTGAAGGTAAACTTTTGTTTGTTAATCACATAATATTGTAATATGACAGGGAAAGTTTATGAAGTATTTGCTGTCTTTCTCTTTGTCTTTCTGTGTCTCTCTTTGTCTGTCTTTGTCTTTTTCTGTATTTTGCCTAATCACTAAAGTTCCTGTCCTGTCCCGTCCCGTCACTCTCCTCTTCTGTACAGACACATTTCCTCCTCTTTCGATCTTCTTCTTCTCCTCCATATTCAAATCACTTTCATTTTCTCCGTCTTGATCAGTACCACATATAACAACTTTTTCTTTCTCTGAATCATAAAAAGATTTATATTAAAAATAAAAGACAAAACTAGTCTTAGAAAATTTATAAATCTTTGCTTTCATTTATGAAACATAAAGTTCAAATTCACTTACAAATAAATATACATGAATTACAGTTAAATAAATATATATACAGACACACATTCACAATTTATTAATATCACTTCAATAAATATAAATTATTAAAAAGACAAAAAAGAATAACAAAAATGACTAGAAGAAGCGGAAGACGTAGTGCTCGTCGTTCTGAAGGTCATCCAAGAAGAAGCAGTAGACGTCGCGATGAAAATCGTTTTTTAAATAACAATAATCAAATAAATTCAGAAAATAATTATAATATAGATGATGAATTCGTTAGAGAAAAAGATCCAAATGAATATAATAATAGATATAATGATGATACAGATAACGAAATAGATTCAAGAAATAACAATATTAATAATACAGATTTAAAAGATAATTCATATCACGATGATGACAATCAATTTAATACAAATAATACAGAACTAATAAGAGAACAAAATCATTCAAATATAAGATCTAGAGAAAGAAGATCTAAAATAGGGAGAAGAAGACGCTCTGGTTCATCATTAGATCCATCTGAACGTCAAGAAAGTCCCATTGCTACAATTCACGTTAAAAATTTTAGAATGGGTACTACTGTAGCACAATTATCTGAAACATTTAGTAAATACGGTGAATTATCACATATTATTTTATTACCTCCACCTTCAGGAGGTGTTCAATGTTATGCTTATATTGCTTTCAAAAGAGTAAGATTCATGGAATACGCATTAGCAGATGGTAAAGAAGGTTATATTCAAACAAATTATTCAATTGGTGGAGGACCTTTAATAGTTGAAAAGGCAAAATCTGTTCCTAAAGGTGTAAGACATAGCTCAGGTGTTAAAATTTTATGGGAAAATTATATAAAACGTGAAAAGGAAATGACTAAAGATAATAGAAGAAATAAATCAAGAAGAAGAAATGGTGATAGAAGTGTTAGAAATAGCCGTAATACTAGTAATGAAAATCATGAAAATATCAACAACAATAATAATAATAACAATAATATAATTAGCGAATATGAAGAAAAAGAATTGGTGAATGGAAGACAACATTCTGTTGGTTCAAGGAAAAGAAGAAGGAGTCAAATTGATTTTGATGATGAAGAAGAAGAAAATAAATATGGCCAAAACGATGTTAATCATAACAGCCACAATAGCAATCACAATAATGAAATAATAGAATCTCAAGAAGACCGAATTGATATTGATCCTTTCACTTTTTATTATCACGAAAAAGTTCAAAGTTCAAGAAGTCTTTTGAAAACTTTATCAAATGGTAAATCTACAAAGACTTGTAATATAGTAAATCAATTAGAAGATCATCATTTACATAATAATAAAAATAATAATTCTAGAAATTCAAGTAAAAGAAATTCGAATTCACATTTACAAACTGATTATTATAATTCTGATGATGATTATATGTCTGATAAAGAATCACAAAGAGAAACAACAAGATCAAAATCTACTCCACATACTCCACGTACTCCACATACACCACATACACCACACACACCACATGCACCACATACACAACATGGAACATCAGAAAGATCAAAATGTATCTGCGGTGCATCATCATCATACTTTGACGATTTAGATACAGATGGTTCAGATACAGATTCTTTAATTCGTAGTTTCAAACGTTTTAAACAGAGAAGAATAACTGCAAGACAAGAAAGAAAATTAAGAAAATTAAATTCTGATTTATCTAAAAATAACGAAGAATTAGAATCATTAAACGACCGCCCACCACTAGGTCCACCATCTTGTCCTCCACCAGAAGATGATGAATACGAAATCATATCTGATGATGAAGAAATCAATACAAAGGATAACAATAAATTAGCTGTCTCTGTTGCATCTGACATTGAAAATGAAACTCCTAAAATAAATTCAATGGCAGGCAACGAGAGTATAATAAATGAAGATGATTCAGATTACATCGACTTGTACAATGAAGATGAAGATGATCACCAATATAACACCAACACCACCTCTACCATTGCCACCACCTCTACCATTGCCACCACCACCATTACCACCACTACCAATAACGACAAGGAAGTTAAAACAAATGACAAGACAATCGAGATCAGAGAGAAACCAAATCTTTCGAAAAGAAATGATTACTCTTCTGATAACGATAGTGATATTCCATTAAGAGAATTACACACCGTTCGTAAATTTAGAGATACAATGAAATTAAAAAACTATACAACAGCAACAACAACAACATCAAAAACACACTCAAAATCATCTTCCTTATCAACAGAATCAGATTCATCATCATCTTTGTCATCTTTAGAAGATACAACTTCACATAGAGTTTTGGAAAAAATTACTGAGAGTATCGATGAACAAGAAGAAGAAGAAAACGAACTCTTAGGAAAACAAAATCCAAACAACAACAATAATAATTCTACAATTACAATCAAAACAGATATCAGAAAGACTCAAGATACATTAGATCATACTGAAAATGGTAATAACCTTAATATTGATAACGATAGCAATTATAACAGTAACCATACATCTCCATCAGAATACTGTCACTCTAGACCATCAAGTCCATTTTCTAGTTCTATCAGTAGTATTGAATTTGAAGATAATTTACCATTTGATGTTGATTCTGCCATTGATGGTAATAATCATTCTATGGGCGGTTCTCAATTATATAAAGAAGGTATTGATATCTTTGATGATAACAGTGATGATATAATTAATCTTACTAGTAATCAAATTGCCAATGAAATAGATAGCATGTGATTCGCATATCAATTTATATTCTCCAATATTTTTTTAAAAACAACAAATAATATCTTTGCTTACTTAAATAACCAAATTTTTTTCAATTCACAATATCCTGTACTTTATACGCTGAATTATTTATTTATTCAATTCAATTCAATTCAATCCACAATGTTTATAATTATTGCTCTCTCTCTTTATCTCTCTCATGCATTTTTCTATTTGTTCTATCCTTACAACTTAATGTTAATTTTTAAATTTTTTATTCGAAATTTTATTTGACTGGTTTCTTAATATACTTTATTTTCTAAAATTTATTCTTCTTACTATTCTTATTTATTTGTTTTGTTATTACATTTATGAGGTTTTTTTAATTTTTTAATTTTTTTTATTTTTTTGGCCATTTTTTTGATAATTTTATTTGTACTCAATATAATTATACAGTATTTTTAGTTAAAAGAATTTATTCAGAAGCTGTAAAAGAATTGTAAAATGTAAACCACAAAGAACGAAAGATGAATAGAAAAGGAAAAGACTTGAAGTAGTGTGTATACATCCGTGCACCGTAAGTAAAAAGTCACGTTTAGTAGATGTAATGGATTATCTCAGATCTCCAGCTTTCTCTTTGTTTACTTTTGGCCTGCTTTGTTTGCGTCTTGTTTTGCTTGATTCACGCTTGTGGTTCTGAGGTTTGCAATGTTGCACTTCTATAAATTTGCAATTTTGTGTCCTTAGTTGCTTTTTCAGCCAGTCAGCCAGCTTAAAACAGTGAAGAATATAAATTTCAGTGTGTGTATATAGGGCTGAAATATATATACTAAATCTCTGTCACCAACGATACAATGTCTGCAGATAGCCCAAATACGTCAACAATTACGATTTCACCATTGGTGACAAATAAAAGGTCAAAAGATTTCTTTGCCACTCCTCCAGCCGCAGGTGGTGTTTACGGGAACGCCATTGGTGGTGGTGGTGGCAGCAGGAACCAAGGTGCAAATGGGAACAATTTCATGCAACCGCCTGCTCATGGTAGACCAGGAAGAGTCTTTTCCACTCCAGGTGCAGGTTTATCTAGACTCAGCTCTGGTTCCGGATCATCTCAATTACAACAGGGACAAACACAACAGGGAACTGAAAAAGACCAACAGAGCAGTGTTAATACAAAACAACAAATGATGAAACAACAATTATCCGGTCATTCAAATTTTGAACATAATCCAATACGGCAATCATCTCTTTCTCATCAGGCAGATTATCAATCAATATCTGATCTTAATAATAATGGAGATAATCAAAGAACATTTTCAGGAGATGATTCAATTTTTCAAGATATGGGATCAGCAGCAGCAGCAACAGCAGCAGCAGCAAATAGATCAATTTCACAAGATAACAGTAGCGGCAATAATAATAATAACAATAATCATAACAAAAGAAATCCACTTCATAATTCCGCCGAATCAGAAGAAGAAGTGCCGTTAACACAAGCACAAAAATTAAGAATATGGAGACATGATGCACTATTACAACATCATTATGAAACTTCAATTTATATTGGAGATAAAGTTTTATCTTTGACTAATGATCCGAATGATGTCTTTTGGTTAGCACAAGTACATTACATGAGTGGTAACTATTTAACCGCAAGGAATCTTTTAAGTAGACCAGAATTTGAAAATTCAGTATCGTGTAGATACTTAGCTGGATTATGTTTAATGAAATTAGAACAATGGGACGAAGCATTAGATGTCACTGGAGAAGTCAATCCTTTTAAAACAGATAGATCAATTAAAAATCCAGATGGTGGAATTAAATTAGAAGCATCTATGTGTTATTTAAGAGGTCAAATTTATGCAAAACAGAATAATTTTGAAAGGGCTAAAGAGTGTTATAAAGAAGCTGTTTTAGTTGATGCTAAATGTTATGAAGCATTTAATGAATTGATTAAAAATCATTTGATGACTCCAGATGAAGAATGGGAATTGTTAAGTCTTATTGATTTTGACGATGCTGATAATAATGGAGAACTAGTAAAATTGTTATATACTACTAGATTAAACAAGTATAAAAATGTTGCATTATATGAAGAAGCAGAACAAACTTTGAAAGATGAATATAATCTAAATGATAATGTTGATGTTTTATTAAGTAGAGCTGATTTACTTTTCATTCAATGTAAATTTCAACAATGTTTAGATATTTGTGAAAAGATAATAGAAAAGGATAGTTTAAATTTATCTGCATTACCTAATTATTTAAGTTGTTTACATGAATTAGGAGGTAAAAATAAATTATTTTTAACAGCACATAAATTAGCTGAAAATTATCCAAATAATTGTATGACATGGTTAGCTATTGGTATTTACTATTTCTCTATAAAGAAAACAGGTGAAGCTAGATTATTTTTTTCTAAGGCATCTATGATTAATCCTAATTTTGGGCCTGCTTGGATTGGATTTGCTCATACATTTGCAGCTGAAGGTGAACATGAACAAGCAATTAGCGCATATGCAACAGCTTCAAGATTATTTCCTGGTATTCATTTACCAAATTTATTCTTAGGTATGCAATATTTACAAATAAATAATTTAACATTAGCAAATGAATATTTAAATGCTTCATATAGTTTATGTTCTACAGATCCATTATTATTTAATGAATTAGGTGTTTTAAATTATCATAAAAATCAACTAGCAAAAGCTGAATCATTTTTCATTAAAGCTCTACATTCGGCTAAGAATTTAGATTCTGACTCAAAGACATGGGCTTCAATTCATTGTAATTTAGGTCACGTATACAGAAGATCAAATAGATTAGATGAAAGTTTAAAACATTTCAATAAAGTTTTAAAAATTACCAATGATGTTAACGTATTTTCTGCTGTTAGTTTAGTTTATTTGAAATTGGGAAAATTAAGTAAAGCTATAGAGACATTACATATTGCATTATCCCTATCTCCAGAAGATCCAGTTGCCAGTGATTTATTGAAAAAGGCGCTAGAAACAAGTATAAATTATAACAACAACAATTTTTTCAACAAGACTGAAGAAATAATAACGCTTACCCAAGATTCCAATAAGTATGCAGATGGTGTATCTCTAAGCAATAGAAGTTTTAAAGCGAATAAACGTGACGTCACACAGAGATTAACTGGAGGCAATAAGACCCAGTTACTCATGATGGGTAATTCAAGTTTGAATACCGTTGAAAGCATTGCA
Source organism: [Candida] boidinii (assembly GCA_001599335.1). Taxonomy (NCBI): domain Eukaryota; kingdom Fungi; phylum Ascomycota; class Pichiomycetes; order Pichiales; family Pichiaceae; genus Ogataea; species [Candida] boidinii. The sequence continues at coordinate 752,448 of BCGP01000001.1, read as the reverse complement.
AGACGTGGTGGTGGTGGTGGCGGTAGTGGCGGCGGTCTTCACTCTTCACCTTCAGTGCACCCGATTTCTTCTAATATCGGTAGCAGTGGTAGTGGCAGTAGTAAATTTGCAGCAGATGAAACACCGACAGGTAATCCTAATAAGAACAGAGTGAACGTGATAGGTCAAGGTAGCGGAAGTGGTAGTAATAGTTTAGCTAATTACAACAGCAACCAGGATTTGAATCTCATTGTTGAAGATCTTAGAAGAGGAGATGACTCTAGTGACGAAGATGATGAAATAATGGAAATTGAAAGTGACTGATTAATCTTTAAGAATATCTTTATAGTATCTTTATGTAAAAAATCATTTCCTCAAGTCAAGAGAATTTAAATAAATTAGCATTTAATAGATTAGCATTTAATAAATTAGCATCTAATAAATTAGCATCTAATAAATTAAAATATCTTTTCGTAATAACGCAGTAACAGAGAAAAGCCTGGAGTCGGAGAACCGTAAAAACCGAGTGGCCGGGAAGCCAACCAGTCAGCCAGTCAGTCAGCCACCCAGCCACCCAGCCGGCTATCTGCCTCGTCACTGGCCCCACCTGAAGACTGTCATCCAGCCTGTGATCCAGGATTGACATTTGTCCGACAGCGGCGTAGAAGCCAGTTCCACCCCATCGGATTAGACCGGGCTCACGAGCAGCGGCCCAGAACATTGGCCCAGGGCCACCCACAGAGCAGCCGGCATGTATTCCCGTGCCCGCTTCCCAGAGTCCCGATTCGTATAGATTTACGACATTACGCCATTACGACACCGAAGGAAGTAAGATCAATTTAGTGATCCGTATGACGATCTATCAGTCGGATAAAGAGTATTATGATATAGGTATATCTGGATTGAAGATCATGATGGAGGGTAACTATAGGAAAGTTATCTACTTAATATTTTCTTAAATTGCGTTTTTCAGCTGATAGAAATAAGACAAGCGATATGAATACGCATAAACCGCTGGATAAGAAAAGGGTTGATATCAAACCAAGACTACTCAGTTGTAGATTCAATCAGAACCAGTCATGTTTTGCCATAGGATTAGAGACTGGATTCAAAGTGTATAATACAGATCCGATGAATGTGAGGACAACAAAAATATTTGCCAATGCTTCTGCTTTTTCAGATTCATCTGTTACTGATGATTCCACAGATGGCAATAAAAGCATATATACAGGTAGCGGGATAGGTTTAATAACAATGTTAAATAGAACAAATTATCTTGCCTTGGTAGGTGGTGGTTGCAATCCCAAATATCCAATGAACAAAGTCATAATATGGGATGATTTGAAGAAGAAAGAATCAATAACTTTAGAATTCACTTCAAATGTATTGAATGTAATGATAAGCAGATTAAGAATTATAGTAGTATTAAGAAACCATGTACTGATATATTCATTTGAGAGTAGACCTAAACTTATCACAAAATATGAAACTTATGATAACGATTTAGGTTGTGCTTATTTATCATCTGGAACTATTGCACCATCACAATCAGCAACACAATCGCTATCTTCATCTGGATCTTCAACTGCTGGAGCAGCAACAGCACCATCATCTTTATCATCATCTGGAAGCGACCATCATATCTTAGCATTCCCAGGAAGAACGATAGGACAGATACAAATCATCGATATGTCTCCATCTAAGATAGACAAAAATGTTGTTTCAATTGTGAAATCTCATAAGAATAAAATCACTAACATTTGTGTGAGTCATGGTGGTCATATGATAGCATCGGCAAGTGAGATAGGTACTTTAATAAGAGTTCATTCATCTCTAAGTGGTTCTTTATTATTTGAATTTAGAAGAGGTGCTGATAGGGCTAATATAACATCTATGGAATTTTCACCTAATGATTCCAAATTGGCTGTTATAAGTGATAAAAATACTTTACATGTTTTCAATATTAGTGATACTATTAATGGTAATAGTATGAAAGATAATATAAATAATGATAATGGTGGTAAGAGAAGAAGTTCAGGGGGTTCAGGAGGTTCAGGAGATTCTGATCAATTGAATCAATTAAAAGAGTTCAGAAACAAATCACATTTCCTTAAAAATTGGAATATATTCCCATCTTATTATAACTCAACTTGGTCTTTTGTATCGAAACATATAAGTGATGAAACCGATAGTGAATTACTAGGTAATTCGAGATCAGGTAAGAACGGCGGTGAAAATACAAAATCAGGTAGTTCAGGAACTTCAACTAGTAATAATGCTTCTAATTATACGAGATCATCATCAGGTTTATCACCGAACGTTTCAGGATCATCTGGGATTGATATTAAAAATACAAAGAATGAAGATACAGGTATATTAGGCTGGTCTGATGAGTATAGTATTATTGTTATTTGGAAATTAAAATGTAAATGGGAAAAATATGTTATTGTTGAGAAAGAATATATACGACATGGTGGGAATCACAATACAAACTCATTGGATAATGATGATCATAGTGAAGGACAATATGGTAAGAAGCGTAAATGGGAACTAGTCAGAGAAGGATGGAGAAGTTTTGGAAATTTAAATAGTTAAATAATTAAGTAAATTTTATAACAATATTATTACTATTATTAAATAAAAGTCATCAATATATTCATAAATTTGTATAAAGAGTTAATCAGGAAACTCTCCTAGAGAGATATAAATAATATATATACACGAGGTTAAAATAGTCATTAAGATTTTCCAGTCATTTCATCCAAAGAAACGGGACCATGGAATTCTTGATCTTCAATTTTATCGATACACCATTTAGCAACTGTTTGAGTAGAAACAGTAGGTCTAATTAAATCACTTAAAGAATTATTTAACAATTTATTATTTATCAAATTCATACCGTTTAATAAACTTTTAAATTTTGATCTAAAATCAGCTTCAGTTGATTCATTATCGTACATAAAACCAGGTCTTAAGAAAACAGGTCTTAATAATGGTTGTAATGAGTAAAGTTCTAATTCAGTTGTTCTCTTTGATTCTATATAACCAGATGGAATTCCTGGGAATTTCTTATCAGCTGATATATAAGCAAATGGGAAATGGTTAATTTGTGATGATAATAATTCATTATTATTATTATTATTATTGTTATTATTATTTTTTTCTTTAATTATATCAATTAATGTTTCTGCTAATACAATACAACTTTCAGTATTTATCTTTTGATAAGTATTAAATGAATTTTTATTCATTGGATTATCAGTTTTGAAAAAAGATAAAATTTCACCTAATGCATCATCATTTGATCTTACTATATTTTTATAAGATTGATTTTCTAATAATATTCCAATTGTATGTACTACTGAAGTACAATCATATAATTTATCCCTATATGTTTCTGGTTTAAAAATATCACCTTTTGTCCAATTCACTTTTTGTACCCATTTATAATCCATAGGAGCCAATTGTTTTGGTGGAGATCCAGATGATCTTTAATTATTTAGTTATTATCAATGTGATCAAATGATGTTCATGTTAGTAATCAGGGTCAATAATGGAATGAAAAATTTGTGATAACTTACGATATAGAAGTCACTAAGTAACCTCTTGAAAGAGCTTCTTGACATATTCTTTTACCTAAGAATCCGTTACCGCCAAACACCACAATATTCTTAGCAATTGAAGACATGTTGAATTGGAATTTGATAAGTATTACTGTTGCTGTTTATATTCAATTGATGTAATGAAATCAAATGATTGACAAATTTATATATTTCGATATATATTGACACATTAACAATTTAGTAAATCAAATTACGGTGATTTTATATTGCTATAAAAATAATGTCAATAATCTCATCTCGCTGGTTTCTCATACTTAATTTTATTTAGTATGTGAGAATTTTAACTATGCGAGAAATTTCATTTTATTTACGGATATTTTATTTAAATTTAAATTTACTTACAGTGATTAAATTAAATTAAAAATCTATTTTATTCTATAAATTAATTTAATATATATATATATTTATATATATATAGTATATATAATTATTCATTTTCTAAATTTTTTCAATGGATTTGTCTTTTGTTTACCACCAGTTCTTTTTTTATTTTTTCTATTTGAAGATTTTTTAGTCTTTGTAAATGGAACAAAACCTAATTTTTTATCTTCTTTTCTAACACCTGGAGGTAATAAATAATTTGGAACTCTTTTCAAATGATCATCAACATTTCTAATTGAATGTAATTCTTTATCATGTCTAAGACTTATTAAATCTTGTGGATTTTCTTCAAAATGTCTTTTCAATTTTTCACTTGTTATTAATTCATTTTTAATTTCTTTAATTCTTGCTTCTCTAATAGCAACTTTTGTAACAGCTCTAAATGAATCTTCCATTCTATATCTAAAGCTTTCAACTTGACTCATATCAAATTGATATGGTTTTAATTCATAACCTAATTTTAATTGTTGTCTTTCAATTCTATTTAATACTTTTTCATCTTTTTTAGCTGATTTTAAAGAAGAATGTTTATGTTTCCCCCATTCTTTTGATAATACTACAAATGATAATGCAATACCTGATTTACCAGCTCTTGCTGTTCTACCTATTCTATGAACGTATGATCTTGAAGATTTAGGTAAATCAAAATTGATAACACATGCAACATTACGGAAATCAACACCTCTTGAAACACCATATTCATTTTTATTATTATTTGTTATTGTTTTCTTATTACTCTTATTATTATTGTTATTATCATTATTATTATTATCATTATTATTATTATTATTATTATTATTATTACTACTACTGTCCGTTGATTTAATTTCTTTAACTTTATTATCATTTTCAATTTCATTATTTTCATCATCATTAATTTCTTGATCTAAATCATTTGATTCATCAGTTGCTATTAAAAGGTTATAAACATTTTTATTAAATTCTTCAACTATATGTAATCTTGAATTTAAAGGTAATTCAGAATTTAAGATACAAGATTTAATACCAAAATTTTGTAAAAATAATTTTAATTTATAACCTCTATCTAATTCATTAACAAATAATAATATTTTACCTTTAATTAATTGTAATTTTAGAATAACATAAATTAATAAAAATTTATCAAATTCATTTGTTTTAATATAATATTGAATAAGTTTATTTTTATCATTTTCTTTTTTCAAATGATCATCATTTAATTTTAAAATTGCAGGATTTTTACAAAATTCTGTTTTCAAATTATTTAAATCTTCATTTAAAGTTGCACTCATTAAAAAAATTTGTAAAAATTGTTTTAAATTTAAAAATTGTTTTAAATTATTTAAATCATCTTCATAACCATAAGATAAAATTAAATCAACTTCATCAATAACTAAAAATTTTAAATTTAATAAATTTATTATCTTTGTCGATGATGATGATGATGAATCCTGTTTATTTTTAGTTAATATTGAATTTATCTTTGATGGAGTTGAAATTACAATTTCAGGATTTTCTAATAATAAATTAATTTGAATATTTTCAGAAATATTATTTGATGAAGATAAATTTAAAATTTTAACATATTTACCACAATAAATAGTTAATTTATTTAAAAATTCGTAAACTTGATTTGCTAATTCTTTAGTTGGTACAAGAATTAAAGATTTTATTGATTTATTATTATCTTTATTATTATTATTATTTGATGATTCATTTGAATTTAAATCAGATAATAAACTTTGAATTATAGGAATACAATAAGCAGCAGTTTTACCTGAACCAGTTGAAGCCTTTGCAATAATATCTCTTTTTTCATCTAAAGATAATTGAATTGATTTTGATTGAATTAAAGTTGGATTTTTAAAACCTAATTTATTTATAGCTTGAATTAATCTTTGATCTAAATTAAAAGATTCAAAAGTTAATGAATCATCAATATAATCATCAGATGCAACTATATTTGACATTATTAATTATAATTGAATTGAAAGTGTTATAATATTTGATAATATAATAAGAATTTTCAAAATTATAAATACATGTAAGGATAAGTAATATTTTTAAATCAAAGATATAAATTATAAAATCATAATAAGAAATTAATCTGCAAAAGAAAATTTTACTAAATAAAAAAAAAAAAATTATTTCTCTTTAATAAAAAAAAAAATAAAATCAAAATAAATTTTTCAAATGGATTACGTAAGAAAGGAAAAGGTGTACGGAAGTATATATAAATAAATATCAAGTGAAAATCGTGATTGCACGGGGATATTATTACCTGTGGAAATAGGATTGCCACGTGGTTTATCTGAAAAAATAATTACAAATCAACTTATTATTATACTAAATATTATTATTAATATATTGATTGTTTACTAGTGTGACAAGAATTAAATTTAGCAATCTGTGAATGTGAATATAAGAATATTACGATAATGTATTGTAATAGAATAACAGTAGGATACCGAGTAGACACGAGTTTTCAGATACAGATAGAGAAACAATGAGTCAGTGTAATGCCACAGAAGAACAGAGAATAACCACTCCTTATCCATGATCTGTAAAAATAAATAGATAAATAGATAAATAGGATAGATAGATTGATAGATTGATAGATAGACTGAAAGATAGATAGGACTGATAGTTAATATACTGATACTTATATTTGTTCAAGTATTGTTTCAGCATTATTTCAACATTGTTTATAATCTATTGTCTTTTATAGTTAAACAGGAATTAAAATTTGCAATTGCCGAAAATCAGAAATTCCATAATTTGAAATTGTCTTTATTAACAGTTGTTCAAAAAATCGGTTATGGGAGTGTGCAGGCCGCGTGTCTGGCTGACTGCCGGCTGGTTGCCGGCTGCCTGCTTAGCTGATTGCCTAGCTGATTGCTGTGCCGCATTCTGGTGAACCCACATAAATGCCACGCTGATAGTCCCGCGATAGAAGGCGACAGCGAGCTGCCGTGAAAATCGTACGGCATTCCTCTTTCTGGCCGGAGAAACAATTGAAGCAGGCCGCCTACCGCGTAAGATAAGGATCTTTGGCCCCCGTGTGGTGTGAGTCAGCCGGTGTGAGTCATTGCAGCGTTGGGAAGAGATAAGCAGACAGCTCATCCAACAGCCGACAGCCGATGCTGCGCTGCCACAGCCCAAACACCGCGGCGTAAACTCCCGCAGCGTGCAGAGAATGACTAATAATTCAATTATTTCCAGCCATCGGAATTACTCATTTTCCTAATATTCGCTTATTAAAATCACTGTATACAATTTCAATTTTCAAATAAATTCTTAAATTTTATACGCTGATTTTTTGTATTTATTTTCACTTTTCTGCCGTTATTATTTTTACAATTTACGTAGTTTCATAGTTTCATAGTTTCATAGTTCTTTATTATATTCTATTATTTACTATTATTCACTATTATTACTTAGTATTATTATTACTCAGTATTATTCTAAGATTGCCATACTTTACTCCTCTTTCCCCTCTAAATCTGCATTTCCTGCATTTTTGAAATATTAATAGTCACAACATCACGTTCTCCTCTGCTCTGAATATTTCACTGACTTCACTCACAATTAGAATTTATTTAATTTTTTTTTTTTAAAACTCAAACTCAAACTCTTGGTATTATTAACTAGCTAAATTTTTCATATTCTGATTCCGCTTACTTACTTACTTACTTACTTACTTACTTACTTCATTTAAACTATCTTTATTTTTTTTCACTTTATTCATACATATAGTTAGTTAGTTATTATTAGTTATTAACTTATTATCATCATCATCATCATCATCATTTGTTAATCACAATTATGTTTTCCTCTATAAGAAAATCATTTGCTAATTCTTATAAATTAACAAATACAACTAATAAAATTGTTAATTCAAAATTTTCTTTATTATCATCATCTTCAAATATTTTAAGAATGTCTTCAACATTAGCTAAATTAGATTCTTCAAAATTAAAAATTACAAAAACTGAAAATCCAAAAGAAAAATTACCAAATGATCAATTAGTATTTGGTAAATCTTTTACTGATCATATGTTATCCATTGAATGGGATCAAAAATCAGGTTGGGCTGCTCCAGAAATTAAACCATACGGTAATATCTCTTTAGATCCTTCTTCTTGTGTTTTCCATTACGCTTTTGAATTATTCGAAGGTTTAAAAGCTTATAGAGATAATGAAGGTAAAATTAGAATGTTTAGACCTGATAAAAATATGGCTAGAATGAATAAATCTGCTGAAAGAATTTGTTTACCAACTTTTGATAATGAAGAATTAATTAATCTTATCGGTAAATTAATCTCTGTTGATGGTTCTTTCATCCCAGAAGGTAGAGGTTTCTCTCTTTATATCAGACCAACACTTATCGGTACTACCGCAGGTTTAGGTGTTGGTACTCCAGATAAAGCTTTATTATACGTCATTTGTTCTCCAGTTGGTCCTTATTACAAGACAGGTTTCAAAGCTGTTAGATTAGAAGCTACAGATTACGCCACTAGAGCTTGGCCAGGTGGTGTTGGTGATAAAAAATTAGGTGCTAATTACGCTCCTTGTATTAAACCACAATTAGAAGCCGGTGAAAGAGGTTATCAACAAAACTTATGGTTATTCGGTCCAGAACATAACGTTACAGAAGTTGGTACAATGAACTTCTTTGTCGTCTTTAAAGATTCAAAAACAGGTAAAAAAGAATTAGTCACAGCTCCATTAGATGGTACTATCTTAGAAGGTGTCACTAGAGATTCCGTATTAGCCTTAGCTAGAGAAAGATTAAACCCAGATGAATGGGAAGTTAATGAAAGATACTGTTCAATTCAAGAAATTGCTGATAGATCAGATAAAGGTGAATTAGTTGAAGCCTTTGGTTCAGGTACTGCTGCTGTTGTTTCTCCTATTAAAGAAATTGGTTGGAAAGGTAAAGATATTAACGTTCCTTTATTACCAGGTCAACAAAATGGTGAATTGACTAAACAAGTTGCTGATTGGATCGCTGAATTACAATACGGTATTGTTGAAAGTGATTGGTCTAGAGTTGTCAATTAATTACATTAATTAATTAATTAATACATACATACATCTTAACTATATATATATACTTACATTTTATTAATTATATATTTAAATATTAAAATTTATAAATTTATTTAAACAATCTTAACAAATAGTTTATTAATTGTAGCGACTTCTTTTGTTTCTATTATCATAATTGTTATTACCACTATAACTATTATGCCTTTTATTATTACCACTATCATCGCTTCTTCTCCTTGGTGGTGGATTAGGAATAGATGGTATATTTCTATTACTATCACGATTGTTGTTTTTAATGTTGTTGTTGGGATTACTACCGTTTCCTTGATACGATGATCTCGATCCACTGTTTCTACTTTTATTATTATTACCATTTCCTGAAACATTTTCACCGTCGAAGTTCTTTGGTTGTGGTGGTTGTGGAACCGTTGAAGGAACGTTTCTTCCTGATCTGTTGTTATTGACATTATTCCCATTACCATTATTGTTACCGTTATATTTCCTCTTCTCTTCTTCTATACGTGATTTGATGAGGTCAGTAGATACAGCAGGTGGAGGTGGAGGTGGAGGTGGTGGTGCTGGCAATGACGATTCAGATTTAGTTTGCGCAGATTGTGAGTTTGTTTTTGAAACAGTTGCTGGTTTAGGTGGTGATGATAAGGTCTTTGTTGCTGATTTAAGTTCAGTAGGTGTATTATTTGCTGAAGATGGTGTAATTTTAATTGTTTTAACAGATTCAATACTCTCAACAACTTTATCCAATTTAACAGATTCAGTATCTTTAGATTTGTCTTCTTCTTTTTTAGTTGAACTTTTGAATGATGATGCTGAACTTGAATTTAAACTTGAAGAATTAGATGCACTAGCTGGTGATGCTGTTTTCTTCAATCCAACAAATCCATATGGTTTAACATTACTTCCAGGTCCTGAAGATGCTCCAGAATATGATCCAGAAGAAGATCCAGAAGGCCCCATAGGTTTATTATTCTTTATTGGAATTAAAGTATTATTATTATTAGATGGATTTAATTTCAATTGTCTTTCTTTAATTAATTTTCTTTTCTCAATTTGCCTATCTTTCTCATCTTTATCCATTTCATAAAAATCCCACATTGATATCCAATTGTTTCTCTTTGATGTAATATGCGAAATTAATGCATTTGAAGATAATATTAAATCTTGTCTTTTATCATCTTTGGAAATTGATATTAATTTACTTGATATTATTTCACAATGATCTTCAATTATTGGGAAAACTCCTAATAAATTCTTTAAAAAAATAATTGAATTATTACGTGTTGTATAATTAACTGATTCTAATGATTTGACTAAATTAATTAATATACTTCTATGCCAGTTAAATAATGCCCTTTTAAATAGTTCATGTGTTAATGCCTTTGGAATATCTTTATCTTTCTCTTTATCTGTCTCATCCTCCATCGACTTTGACTTTGATTTCAAATTAGGTGGAATCATACCAATTAATCCATCACCAACAGCTTCTTTTTCATAAAGTTCTTTATCTAATCTCCAATCATTTAATTTCTTTAAAATTTCAGAATAAAATAATCCAAAATTTTCAATTTGTAAAGAAGTTAAAGTATAAAATGTTTGTTCTAAAATTCCATTTGAAAAAATAGTATTTAATAAATAAATCAATGAAAATTTTGGTGTATTTAATTTATGAATTAAAAAAATAAATTTGAAAACAAAAATTGAATCAAATGATGAATGAACTAATCTAGGTAATAAACAATATTCTAATAAATCATTAATAAAAATTTTAACTGATTCTTCATCTTCAATATCTAAATTTTGGAAAAATTGATTTTTAAAATTATTAATAAATTTCATAACAAATTCATTATGTTTTTTATGTTTTGATTCATTTTTATCTTTAAAATTTTTAGTAATATCTAATAAAGATGTTCTTTCAAATTCTAATTGTTTTCTTTGTTTTTTAGAAAAATTTGGATCTCTATCTGATAATTTAATTGATTTACTTAACCCATTTAATTGATCTTTGAATTTATTTAATTCAGTTGGATAATTTATATCTTCATATATGATATCGTAAAGATCTAAACACCAAAAATTTAAATATAAATTAATATTCATTTTATTCTTTGAATCCCATTCATAAAAATTTAATACATTACCAAATTTTGAACTTAATTGATTGAAACAATTTAAATTTAATTCATCATCATCATCATCATCATCATCATTATTATGATTAGAATTATCATTTTTAATGTTTGTGAAAATCTGCTTTCTCCATAATTCAAATGACCATTCTGGTTTAACATTAAAATCTTGTATTAATTCGTCAATTGGTAATAAATTATTATTAAAATTTTCAGATTCTAAATTTTCAATAATAATTGTTATGAATGTATGACATAATTGTGATAAATCATCAATTCTTTGTGAAATTAATTTTAAAGGTTGATTTAATATTTCAATTAATTTTTCAGATAATGTTACAATTAATATAAATAATTCATTTATTAAATTATTTTCAATTAATACATTTAATAATTTTTTTGATTCATTTGTATGATCCAATCTTTTATCTTGTATAATCATATACATTGATTTTTTTAAACCAATTTCAGAATTCATTAATAAAATTTGTCTTGAAGTTAAATTATTAATTTGTTGAATACCACTCATTGATCTTATTAATTCATTTAATAATATAATATAATCTGTTGAATTTTTACTTAAACTTTTAATAATTAATAAAAAAACTGGTAATAAATTTATTTCACTATTAATTCTTTCTGATATTTTACCTAAAAATTCAGATAAATTATTAATCCACTGATTATAATTTAAACCATCATTTTGTAAAAAAGTTCTATTACTCAAAGTTAATCTATTTAATATTTGAAATGATAAAACATCCCAACAAAATGAATTAAAAAATCTTGATGAATCTGATAATAAATTACTTAAATTATCATAATTTTCAACTTGTTGTAAAAAAACATTACAACAAGCAATCGGCTGAGAATAAGTTAATTTTGCTAATTTTCTCATCATTTCACTTGCATTTGTATTAGATAATCTTTTCAAAATATCTCTTGTTTTCTTTTCAGCTATATCATGATTTGATTTAATTTCTAAATTTGTTTTAACAGTAACTGATAAATATTCACCATAAAGATTATATCTTTTACTTAATTCAAAATTTTCTAATATGATATTAAAAGCAGTTTCAATAACTGAAGAATTACCATCAAGTAATGATAAATTAGGGAAAATAAATTTTCTATAAACTTGAAACCATTTTTCTTTTTCATCTTCATCTTTATTTTCATTTTTTAATAATATTTTTAAATTAAATGAAATAATATTACAAATTTTGGTAAATAATTTAACATTTTTTGAAATATTAGATCCATTAAATTGTAAAAATTCATTTGCAATTTTAATAAAATCATCACCATTATTAATTTTAGGTAAATCTGAGGAACTACCTTCAATATCATTATTTTGTAATTTAATTAATTCATAATCATTTATATTGTTTGATAAAGATTTGAATAATATAAAATCATTTTTATCAACAATATTATTATAATAATAATCATTTATAATTAATTCCATAACATTATTTATTGAATTACTTAATTCAGTATTGAGTAATGGTAAATATGGATATTGTGATAATATAAATATTGAATTATTATAAGATTTAAAATTTAATAAATATTGTAAGAATTCAACTTTAGGATTTAAAATTTTTGAAGTTGCGATTTTTAAAGAAACATCACCTGTATTATTAGTATTGTTATTTTCTGTATTGGTATTATTTTCTTCAGTTATGTTTAATTTTTCAGAATTTTTATCATTTTCTTTGTTTTCAATATCTTTTCTCTCAGTTTGAATACTTGGTCTTTTAATACCACCGTACCCTCTATCATTTTCATCATCTTCATCATCATCCATAATCAATGGGGCGGCGAGTGCTAATGCAGAAGCAGTTTCTTTAAATACTTTTGATTTCAAATTTTCTTTATATTCATCATATAATTTATCCATTTCTTCATCTTTAAAGGGGCTTAATGAATTATAAACTGTATTAAAATCAATTAAATTTTCTTTCACTAATAAAGTAATAATATTTAATTCAGGGATAGATAAAGAATTTGAAGAAGTTGAATTATAATTATGATCTTTTAAGAATCTAGCTATTAATAAATTAATCGAATTATTTGCATCTTTATTTTTCCACCAAATTGTCTTTTTAAGAATCAAAATACATAATTTTTGTTGTTGATTAAAAAATTTTGAACAAATATTTATTAATAATAAAAAACATCTATTTGTATCTAATTGGAAATGAGATATTAATCTATCGAATATTTGAATAAAATAATCAATTTTAAAGAAAGCATCATTATCTATAAACATTGATCTAATTTCACTTATTAATTTAGTATAACCATCAATACATTCATGAATTGAAGAATAAATTGGGAAACCATATTCTTTTTCTCTAATAATTTTAAAAGAAAATTTACTAAAATTTGGGAAATATTGACATTTTTTCAAGAATTCAACATCAAGATATTTTCTTTTTAATAATAAATCAATTTTAATTAATTTTATAAAAGTTATTAAATATATTTCTAAATTTTTATCAATTATTGGATTTAAACTAAAACTTTGTAAAATTATTAAAAATTCAATTGAAATTTCTGTCTTTTTATTTGTTTCTGATATTTGTAATAATATTTTATTAACAAAATCAGCTAATTCAAAATTAGATATTCTATTTGGGAATTGAACTGCACATTTACAAATTTCATAAAATACAATTGGTATTAAAGATTCATCATTTGATAATTTTAATAGTAATTTTCTTGAATTTATTAAGAAATTTGATTTTTTAACATCCGTCGATTGCACTGATGATGAGTCATTTGTGGTCGAATTGTAGATAAAATCATCTGTTAAATAGTCCCATTCTGTATTGACCGACAGATAGTCGATATCTGATCTGGCAACTGGATCAACAGTTGTCATAGTGTGCAATTCCCAGATACAGTTTTGAATGAATGGATCTATAGATGGTGATCCATGAATAAATTGCTAAAACAAACTTATTTCTGTCTCTTCTGATATACCACAACTCACAATTTGCCACCCTACTTATTAGTAAAGAGAAGAGGCAAGACACGGTCAGTTGTTGTAGTGTAATTGTTGTGTCTCTTGTTCAACTGTTGTTGTTGCTCTTGTTCTCTTCTTGCTCTCTTCTTTCTCTCTTCTTGTCCCGATCAGCGTCTGGAATTTTGCATCAGCGCCAAAGCATCTCTCGCATAGCGAGAGTCACAATGTATGTCGATTACATGGATAACACCCATACACCATGGGTTTACCTCACTGACGATTTAATCAATCTTTTTTTCTATTCACATATTCTCTACAATTACTACTATATATAAATATAAATAGGTGCCATTATCCTATTCATTAACTATTTCTTTTACTCTTCAAAACATAGTTTACAAGAATACAAAATATACATAAATCACAATTTGAAATATTTCCGCAATGGTAAGTCACTTATTCTCATATATATAAGCGTATATGCACTCAAATACTAACATAATTTTTTCACATAATTTCAATTTCTTTTTTCCTTTAATAAAAATACAGGCAGATAAAATAAAAGAACAACAAGTTTATGAATCTTTAAAATCAAAATATGTAGGATTAGGTGATTCAGATACAACAAGACAGTTTTTTTTACAAAATATTAAAAGAGATACATATGCTAATATAATACAACATCAATCAATGATTGAATTTATTAGTTTATCAACCAATAAACCTAAAAATTTAGTTAAAAATGATTTAATTAAAAAAATGATTAATCCATAATTTTTACTAATATCATAATATATTTAATATATAATATATAGTCAAATTGTCCTAATATCTCAAGTATGATTTATAGAAATCATGCTTAAAAGTGATCTTATATATAAATTATATACAATAATTATATATACTTAAATTAAGCTAATAATGGAGCTTGTTCATTTGAAGTCAATTGATTATTATTTTTCTTGAAAACACCAAATAAGGTAAATAAAGAGAAAATAAATAATAAACCAGCAATAACAAAGGCAAAAATCCATTGAAAAGCAATAATTTTAGTGGAAAATTGATTTAAACCAACACCAAAAGTTAAAAATGAAGAAGCTAAACCAACTGACCAATCATTATGGAAGATTAAGAAAGCACCTGGTGTAATTAAAAATTCCCAAATGAAAACATTTGCTAAAATTCTAGCTAATAATGATTTATTATGAGAATGAAACATAGCAGCACCATTCCAAAAAATTGCATATAAAGTCCAAGATAATGGTAATGAAGTAATTGGTAAATGAATGAAAATCCATTCTTTGATTGATTTAATTGAAACTGTTTTATGAACAATATATAATGATAATAAATTAATTAAATTAACAAATAATAAAATTTCACAAATAATAAATTTTTCTTTTTTAAAATAGTAAAACCAAAAAAATGAAATTAAATTACTAACTGTAAAATGATAACCAACTGTACCAACAATTTTATTACCTTCATTATGAATTCTTGAATTATCACTAAATACACCAATTAAAAAAATTAATTGTAAAAATAAAGTAATAATCCAATAGATATATGAAAATAAAGATAAACCAGTAAATGGAGTTTGATAATGTTTACCTGAATTATGAAAGGCAAAATATTTTAAAAACCCATAAGCTTCTAAGGCAAATGTAATAACACTTGCAATTTTTTGATTTTCAACAGCAGTCATTTTATTTTTATTTTAATTTTAATTGAATAATAATAATAATACTAAATATATAAATAAAAAAATTATTATATAAATAAAATAGAAACAATTAAAAATAATTAAGAAATTAAATTTATTTATATATATATTGGAATAGTGGATATATTTATATAGTGGCGTATTAAATAGTACCATATCATATATTAAATAAATAAATAAATATTATAAATATTATTAAAAGTTATGATTGCTATTTTATCAAAATCGCATATATAAAATTAAGTTACTACCCCCACATCAGATGACATAAGTAACAGTGGAACCAGTGCAATAATTAGATCAGCGGTATAATTTATTATGTACTATTTTTTCCTAATGTCCGCAATCTACGGCGCACCGCGTGGCTTTGAATGGCTGGCTATCTGGCTGAAATCACAAACGGCTGTGGTTTAAGCTGTGAGTGTGACTATGGCAGTGGCAGTGGCAGTGATCCCTTGGGCTGTCCGTCCACGCAAACGCAGGAGATAAAAGCAGTGAAGATTCACAGACTGATATACCGCCTGGTACATTTTGATTTACCGATTTGGTAATCAAGTTATAAACCATTTAAATATCGGATATCCGAATGATAAATTAAAAATAATTTTTATCTGAATTTAAATTTAAATTTGTATTAATTGAATCATTATTTGAATATGATGAAGATGAAGATGAAGATAAACAAATTGGATTAAATTTTATAAAATTAATTGGAATATTTAAACCAGTTGGTAAATTATTTGAATTAAATAAATAATTTGATTCAATTTCATTTAAATTATTTAAAATTTTATCAAATTTTAAATTATTATTTTCTTTTTCAAATTTAAAATTTAATAATTTTAATAAATTAATTAATTTAATGATTAAAATTTTTAAATAATTATCTAAATTATTATTTAATAATTTATTTAATTTAATTTCTTTAAAAATATTTGAATCTTTTTCTTGATTACTATTATTATTATCATTTTTTGAATCTTTTTTCAAATTAATTAATTTTTTAAATTTATTTTCTTTTTTATTTTCTCCATTTAATTTTTTATCTATTGATGATGAAATTGATGATGTTGTCTTAAATTTTGAACTAAATTTATCTTGATCTAAAGTAATTAATAAAACATATTTAATTAATCCAATTGAAATACCTAAATTTTGATTTTCATTACTATTTTTATAATAATAATTAATACTTAAATAATAACATAACATGGAATTTAAGAATATTTGTATCGAATTTAAAGAATAATTCAATGAATTTGAATTTGAATCTAATGTTAATGATGATGATGATGATGAAGATAATAATAAATTTTTCAATATTTTAAATTCATTATTAATATAAATTAAAATTCTTAAATATGTATTATTAAATTTTGGTAATTTATTTAATTGATAATCATTTAAATCAATTAACCAAATATCTTTAATTAATACAATTAATTGAATTAAAAAATTTGAATAATGTAAATTAATATTATAATTTAATTGATGTAAATTATTTATAATTTCATTTGTTTTAATATTACTGGTATTATTAAATCTATTATTATAATCTTCTATAATTTTAATGAAAACAAATGAATTTTTAACTAAATTTGATGGTTTTTTCCATTTATTGTCATTATTATTATTATTACTATTATTATTTAAATTTGAAATATTATCTTCAGATAATAAAAATTGAATTGAATCACATGTTAATTGTGAATAAATTGAACTTATTGAATTAATACAAGCTAATATTTCATCATATAAATACCAATTTATTTCATTATTATTATTATTATTATTATTAGAAGTTGTAGTAATTTTTTGATAATTATCCCATGGTAAATTTGATAATTTAATATTTTTAAATAAAATATGATTTTTTGAAAATCTAATTAATGAATTTATATCAATTTCATTGTTACTATTATTATTATTATTATAATTTAAAAATAAAAATTGAAAAATAGTATTTAAATAATCAATTAATTGATTTGAAGAATTCATTAAATCATTTTTATTTATTAAATATCTATAATCTGTTAATTGTGAATTTACTAATATTTTTGCATTTATTGTATTATTATTATTATTATCATACTGATCATCTTCATTGTGATTATTATTTCTCTTATTTTTCTTATCATTATTTATTTGTGGTTTTGTATAAATATCACTTTTTGTATTCGGTATAGGTATTGAAACAAGCATATTGATTAATATCAGTGATTTGAATACCAGTGATGAATTAGATTGATATTTGGGGAAGATATGTTTTCATTATAAACAAAGAAGAGAAGTAAATTTAATACATTTATGAATTTAAAATTCCTTGTTTGAATTGAATTACCTTGTCTCTTGTCCCTTGTTCAAGTTAACTATTTACTCATGTGCTTGTCAATTATGCAGGGATATAACAAGGAAGTTTGATTCAATGACACTCGCACTTTAAAGCCACACTGAAGCCAGTCTTCTCATATCGGGACTGTCATGTGATTCATTTTTAGTTACAATCACGTGATATTTTTATAAGTACAATTTATTCATTGGTTGAATAAAGTTCAGTTTGGTTAACTGACTGTTACGTATTTAGTGGTATATATATATATATATATATATATATATAGAGTAACATTTATATATAAATAGTGTGGGGTCATTATATATTCATGTGGTTGTTCAATGGAATATGAATTCCGATTCTTTACATATCAGGGGGATGCGGTAATAGAGTGATATAAAATAAATGAAGTTCGTTTATTTAAATATGACACATATTTTGAAATATACTGGTGTAGACAGGTACATATATATATGTATATATATATGTTTGTATGTATGTTTGTATGTATGTTTACTTCTATTATCAATTTTTTATAAGAAAGTATGAAACTTTAATTTGGTATATGAAACAATGAGTAAACTGTCGTCTTGTTAATTTTAGTTACATTTAAATGAGTGGGTTATCATTTATGTATATCTTGTTTCATGAAATGGTTGCTTTATTTTAAAGAGTAAAGATAACAAACAGTAAGTGAGAAAATGTAGAGATTAGAAAAGTAAATTCAGGGACAGCAGAGATAAGCAATAAGTAATAAGCAAATAGCAAAAAGCAAAAAGCAATATGCACCAAGGATAGGCGTATTATTGTGTGACAGGGGTGATTGGGCGCAAGCTAGAATGCAGGAGTCGAGGAGTGGCTGTGATGGGCAGAGATAAGCAAAGAGAAAGGCAGGAATAACTCAGAACAGCAAGCAACGAAGCAAGCAACGAAGCAAGCAGCCACAAGAGCAGCCAATAGAGCAGCCAATAGAGCAGCCAATAGGGCGGCCAATAGAGCGGCCACTCTGGCCAAGGCCAAGAAGGCAGCCAAATAATCAGCACACGAGCAAATAAGCATCATGGTGTGGTGACCTCAATTTGCGTGCAGCTGAATATTAACAGCTTTCAGGCAGGCTCTGACAGGCTCTGACAGGCACTGCCCCGGTGGTACCGTCCAATGTCTGCTGGATGCTGTCCGTTGCCGGTCTACGTGGCATCAGTTAATGAAGGAAGAGTACGGTACGTTAAGGATCTTCGTCTCATCTGCATAGCCGAGCTGCAGGGTGCCACTCCCAAGAAGATGAATGGGGATGGAGAAGACAAGCAGCCGCTGTTAAGAGAAACAGTGGACAGTGAGTTTTACTCAACAACACAAAAGACTAGATAGACAGCTAACCGATACTCACAATGGCACCATACACAAACAGTTTCATATAGATATAAATCTGCTGTCTCAGTATAGAATACATCGATGGAATGATACGATGTTTGTTTGTAGTGTCAGGAAAAGAAACAAAATCATGATTTTTTTTCAATCAAGGGTCATTCTTGCATCTGGTTTTATTGACTTTATTCAAATCCATTGTTTGCTTCTTGTTCTCTTTCTTGTTTCCGGTGGTATTCTCTGTATTCTCTGTATTCTTTGTGTAGAATTAAGTGTGGCATCTTGTACTTTTCCACAGGGACCTCGTCTGCTCTTCCGGGGTAACAACAGTGCAAA
This sequence comes from [Candida] boidinii, assembly GCA_001599335.1. Classification (NCBI taxonomy): domain Eukaryota; kingdom Fungi; phylum Ascomycota; class Pichiomycetes; order Pichiales; family Pichiaceae; genus Ogataea; species [Candida] boidinii. Next base: position 732,557 of record BCGP01000001.1, on the reverse strand, counting down.
CTACAATAGCTGCGAGTAGGGTAGCGCTGGATTTATTTCAGCCGAGCCTGTCCTACATCAATCTAGTCCTGCCGATTTGCTGGCCAACAGCCGAACAGCCAAACAGCAGGTGGCGATCCCTGCTGCTTAACTCCCCATCTCCCGATGGCTGCATCATTTATTCTACCGCTGGATATTGTCCCCCCCCCCCCCTCACCGTATTCTGTCTCAGCCTCTCCCTGGCTGCCAATTATCCTGGCTGCCAATTATCCTGGCTGCCCCAACTATCTAGCGGGCTGAGTGTCTCTTCAATCTGTCTTCTCTTTCCGGAGGCCATCGCATGCACTTCCAAAATAATGCATATCTATAATTATCTTCTTGCATATCATCACATAAACATACATGATTCTCCACTTCAATCCACTGGAGCTGTCTTTAACCCACAATAAAAATAGTCAAAAATAATTAGAATAATTGGAATAATTAAGATAAATTAAAAATTGCTTAATAAAATTCTATAGAAACAAAGTTTATAACTAAAAATTCATGTTAATTCTTGGGTTTTGAATTCTTTAATCTTATTCGTTAATAATTAATTTAATGCCTTTTAAGTTAATTGTTATTCCATTGGAATAAATTAAATTATATTATATATTTTATTAAATACTGCATATCTTTTATATTATTTAATTCTTGTATTGATTCTTATAATCATTGATTCCTTTAAAAAATAAAAAAACTGTTGCTATCTATCATTTCTTCGTTTTTATTCTGTTTCATTTTTTTGATAAGACGAAAACAGTTAATTCATGCAGACTAAAATAATTCAAAATAAAATAAATAAACAAACTTTAATTATTACTATGAAATTTTTTTTTTTTTTTTACCTCTAACTAAGTATTTTATTTAATTTATTTATTTATTTATTTATTTTTATCAGCAGCTTATTATTACTTATTTATTATGTGACTCTATCTATCTATCAACCAATTAAATTAAATTATGCATCAGTTATGTATAGATTACTCGATCAATCAATCAATCAATCAATTAAATTTTTTACCCTTATTATATTCAATCTGAAATAATTTTCATGTTCAAAATTTTGTCACTTTAACCGCTTTACCCTTTTCAACTTCTATAGTTATAGTAATACTACATACCTACTCTTCTTGAACCCTAAAATTCTCCACTCATCACAGAAAATTACCATTACTATTACTATTAATACTGTATAATTAGTAAACCTTCTAACGCAATAAGACGCACAGAAACAACACGTACAGGAAATAAAAAATAGTACCCTTTAATTTCTCTCCCCTATATCATATATATATATATATATATATTAAAATAATTTGATTTAATTTACAAAATAACATATAAATAAATACAGCCACTCTTTTTTCACATTTTCTAATACTATTTCAATCATTAATCTGAACAAAAATAATAAAATTATACATTTTCAAATCTTGCTAATATTATAAGCTGCATATTTATAAATTATTTCTTGGCTTGCTTACACCAATTTAAATTAACATATACAAATATTCTGCTTAATCTCATATCTTACTATCTATCTATCTATATTACTATCTTACTATCTTAATTCAATATCACACTATCATTTGATATTTTCATATCTTTTTACAGTCACTTGTTGTCATTTCCATTTTCATTTGATTTAAATAGATAAGAACTTTTTAAATAATTTATTTATAAAACAGCGCTTAATTCATTTAATTATCACTTCTCTTTTTTTCATCTCTTGCATACAAACCTAAATCAGATAAAATTATTTCATATTCATATTTCGTCATTTTTCTGTTTTCAATCATTATTTATATCACTTCATATCACACGCAGATTAAAATTCAAATTAAATCATTCTAATATTTATCTATATATATATATATATATATATATATTCATTTCATTTTTGTCTTGCATTTATCATATCATCATATCATCATATCATCATATCATTATATCATTATATCATCATATCATTATATCATTATATCATCATATCATCATCATATAATATAATATAAAAAATGGAGAGAATACTGAAACTTGCAAATTTTGCAAAAGCTGTTATTAAAAGAGATGTTTGGGAAGAACAAGCAAATTATGATGAAGCTATTATTGTTGAATTATCTATTGCAACAGCAATGGTTATGTTTATGTGTCCAGGTTTGGCTTATTTATATAGTGGATTAGTTAGAAGAAAATCTGCATTACATATGATTTTTATTGTATTTGCTACATTAGCTGTTACATTATTTCAATGGTATTTTTGGGGTTATAGTTTAGCATTTAGTACAACTGCTACAAATAAATTTATTGGTAATTTACATAATTTTGGTTATCAAAATTTAGAAGTTGATTTTGGTGGATATCCAGAATTAATTTTTGCAAATTTTCAAGGTATGTTTGCTGCTGTTACAACATGTATTTTAGTTGGTTGTATTGCAGAAAAAGGACGTGTTTTCCCATGTATGGTTTTCATTTTCATATGGTTAACATTAGTTTATTGTCCTGTTACATGTTGGATTTGGAATTCAAGTGGATGGGCATTTAAATGGGGGGTATTAGATTATGCAGGTGGTGGACCAGTTGAAATTTTAAGTGGATTTAGTGCATTTATTTATAGTTGGGTTCTTGGTAAAAATAAACCACATTTAATGATGAATCATAGACCACATAATGTTTCAATGGTTACTATGGGTACAGCATTTCTTTGGTTTGGATGGTTAGCATTTAATGGATTTACATGTTTAACACCATCATTAAAGACAGGTTATGCAATTATGAATTCAAATATATGTGCAGCATTTGGTGGTATGACATGGTGTTTTTTAGATTTTAGAATTAATCATAAATATACAACAGTTGGATTGTGTTCTGGTATTATTTCAGGATTAGTTGCAGCAACACCAGCATCAGGTGTTATACCATTATGGGCATCAGTTATATTAGGTATATTATCAGGTATTGTTTGTAATTTTTCTACATATATTAAAGTTTATTTAAACGTTAGTGATAATTTAGATATTTTAGCAGAACATGGTATGGCTGGGTTTATAAGTTTAATATTTATGGGTATATTTGCATCAAAGACAGTTATTGGATATGATGGATATAGTGATCATGAAGGTGGATGGATTAATCATAATTGGAAACAATTATATAAACAAATTGCATATTCATTTGCATGTGTTGGATATTGTTGTGTTGTTACAGGTTTAATTTTAATAATTATGGATAGAATACCAATATTAAAATTAAGATGTGATGAAGAAGCTGAAGAAAGAGGTATGGATGAAGATCAAATTGGTGAATTTGCATATGATTATGTTGAAGTTAGACGTAATTTTTTTGAATTATCATCAATTACAAAAGAATTAAAAAATAATGGTGAACCAATAACACCAAATGATGAAATTAATGAAAATGGTAATGAAGTTAATGAAGTTAATTTAGTTCCTTTAGATGCTATTTCAAATTCAAATAATAATTCATCATCAAATGAAAAATTTACTAAAAGTGATTGAATTAAATTTAATCATCTCATATCTTATACTTTATATATATATATATATATATATATATATATATATAAAAAAACTTTTAATGCTTTTTATTTTATTTATTTATTTTTAACTCTAATAATTACATATTCATATTAAATTTTAAATTCATATTAAAAATGTAGATTATTGATAACGTCATTAATATTAATTAAGGTATAATAAATAAGAGAGATCGATCGATTTGGGTAATATTAACACATGATAATTTTAGAATATAAAATAATTAATTAACCACAATGATGAAGATGATGATGATGATGATGGTGGTGTAAAATAAGATTTCTAGTTATGTAAATAATTGTTGGGGAAAATACATAAACATAGATGTAAACATAGATGTAAACATAGATGTAAACATAAATAAGAATATATCTAATGTATTTACTGTATTTGAGTGAATCACAATAAAAAAAACAATGCAAAATATGAATAAAACAATGAGATTAAATGAGATTAAATGAGATTAAACAACAAAACAGTTTTATGATTGATCAATTAGATAGATACTTAAATACTTAAATAAATACTTAATTATTGTTTACATTAATGACTTTTTGTAATATTCATGACTATGGCTATCGCTCTATAATTAATGAATGAATGACATTTTGATTGCTATGATCATATAACCAATCTCCATCTAATTGCTAAATCCATTGGTTAATTTGCCACTGTAAAATACAACAAAAGCAAGCATAACTAACAGAATAGAATAGAATAGTATTGGTATAGAATAGCAGGAAAAGTAAACAGGCTGGTTACATAGTTAAGAAGGAGATGTACAAATGCAGTAATATAAACACACTACATTAAAATTTGGTCATACACACTTAAACAGCCTGGTCTCTTTGCCACGCCGGCGTTTTTTGTGGCTGATTGGTGGTTATTCAGTGGTTATTCGGTGGTTATTCGGTGGTTATTCGGTGGTTAATCTGGGGTAAATTGTCTGGATTGCCTGGACTGCCTGGATTGCCCCTGTGACTCTGGATTGCTTTCTGGCCGCTCTCACTGACTCCTCCCGCCACGCACCCCGCTCAAGCTGTTAGCAACAGCCGTCAGAAACATCCCCTGACACAGCTTCTCCGCCACACAGAAGCAGGCCTGGCCCCACCCACCCGCAAAAGTCGCAGTCCGTGATCGAGCCTGCAAGCCACAGCAGCAGCATCCCCACACCGGGCCACCCAACAACGGGCCACCCAACAACAGCGGCAACAGGAAAGAACCTGTGGCGATCACGCAATTGCGCTGTCAGCCGGTGGCCCAGCAGCCTCTTCAGCAGCCTCCCCCGCAGCCTCCTCCAGCAGCCTTCCTCCCCACAGCGCAGCCCGGATCTGTCGATTACCCAAAAAACTGCACGGTGGTTACGTAAACACGCGGTAAGTCACACACTCTTCCCTTCTTTCTCTCTTACTTGCTCTCTGCTTTGCTACTTCTCTTCTCTTCTCTTTTCTTCTCTTGTCTCTCGTTTGTTCTCTGTCGGATCTAGCAATTTCTCTGAAGTGCAATTTCAACGTTTTCCTAATATTATTATTCTATTACCTTATTATTCTATTACCTTTTGGTTCCGCTGTGCTTCTCTTTCTTGTTCTTATACACGTTCTACTCTCATTAATTCATTCAATTGATTCAATTCATCTCTTACATCCACACATTCAATTCATTTACTCATATATATAAATATATAAATAAATCTAATTAATCATTTTCCTTTCTTTTCCATTCATTTAACTCAATTCAATTCAATTGATTAATTCCAATTAAATTATAATTAAATTAAATTCTCACAATGGCTCCACCTGCTTTCTCTGATATCGCTAAACCAACAAATGACATCTTAGGTAAAGATTTCTATCATTTAGCTCCTCTTTCATTTGATTTAAAGACAACTGCTCCAAATGGTGTTACTTTCACTACTAAAGGTAAATCTGCTAATGGTAAAACTTCTGCTTCTTTAGAATCAAAATGGTCTGATAAAGCTTCTGGTTTAACTTTAACTCAAGGTTGGAATACCGCTAATTCTTTAGATACTAAAATTGAATTAACTGATGCTTTATCTCCAGGTTTAAAATCTGAATTAGTTACTGGTTTAATTCCAAATGGTAAAAGATCTGTTAAATTAAATTTATTCTTCTCTCAACCATCAATTAATGCTAGAGCTTTTATTGATTTATTAAAAGGTCCAATCTTTATTGGTGATTTCACAGTTGGTCAAGATGGTTTCACTACTGGTGCTTCTGTCTCTTATGACGTTAAAGCTGCTACTTTAACTGGTTACTCTGCTGCTTTCGGTTATAAGGCTCCATCTTATGCTTTATCCTTAACAACTACTTCTAACTTATCTGTCTTCACTGCTGGTTACTACCACAAAGTTTTACCACAAGTTGAAGTTGGTGCTAAAGGTACTTTTGATTCAAAATCTTCAAATGCTTCTAACCCAGTTGCCATTGAAGTTGCTTCTAAATATACTTTAGATTCTTCTGCTTTTGTTAAGGCTAAATTAGCTGATTCAGGTTTATTAACTTTAGCTTACTCTCAAAACTTAAGACCAGGTGTTAAATTAGGTTTAGGTGGTGCTTTTGATATTAACAATATCGGTGAAGCTGCTCACAAAGTTGGTGCTTCTTTATCTTTCTCTGCTTAATTTAATTATATTTAATTATATTTAATTATATTTAATTTATACTTATATATTATTATTATTATTATTATTATTATTATTATTATTATTATTATTATTATTATTATTATTATTATTATTATTATTATTATTATTTTATAGCTAATTTTATTATTATTATTCAATTAAAATTATCTTATTTATTTATTAAATTCTACTCAATTCTACTCAATTGCTTTAATTTAAATAACCTCTAGTAATACAATTCAATTGGCTTAATATAATATAGTATAGCGTAGTAAATTTAGGCTAATATAAACCACATGCTTGACTCTAAACGATTTACATAGTTAAGAATTTATTATGTGAAACTTTAATTAAGCGGTATTTTATTTATTTATTTCTCAGTATTAAATTAATCAATCTCAATTTTTAACTGTTTTATTTTTAATTAATTATTTCATTTAATTTTAATTTTTGTTGGTACATGTGAATTTTTTGGATTTTGTATTTCTCGATTAAATTTTGTATTTTGTCGATTGATCAGCGGTTACGTAATACGATAATTTTCTATTCTTCCATCTGTGCACCAACTATATACAGTATTTACAATTTTAGTGTTATATGTTTTGATTTTGAATTATCATTCATTTAGTTGTTGATCCAATTTGTTTATTTACTTATTTATTAACTTATTTGTTAATTTATTAATTTTTATTTCTTTATTTGTTTGTAATTTATGACAAATAAATCATATTTAATAATTTATTTCTTTTTTTAGAAATGATAATCTTAATTGTTTGTCTGTTATTTGTTTACTGATCATCTTTCCAAGGTCCGTCTATTTTATTTATTCTGCTAACTCATTACCATGTAAGGGTACTAAAAATACCCACCCGCATAAATAGAATATGTATTTACTATTTATAGATTGAAACTTATCTTATCTTTTACTATTATTTCTGATTACATGAAAAAGCATATCTTTCCTATTCAATGTTTTCACTGCTTTCAATGTTGAATCTTCTCCCTCTTCGGAGATAATAACCCTTTTACTACTCGTTTCAATGCGTGCGCCCTCTTTCTCGCCCGTCTCCGTGTCCGTCTCCAACTTTTGGTCTCCCCACTATATAAAGTAAACTGTCACCGTTACAGTTTTTGTTATTGTTATGGTTATGGTTATTGTTGTTCTTGTGAATCACATTAGAATTGAATACGGGTGTTTTCAACATATATTTTATCTGTGATATAATAATTTCAATTTTTCAAAAATCAAAAATATTTCTATAAATAAAAGAAATTATAATTTAAAATTAATTGAAACTATTTTGAAATCAAATAAAAAAATGTTTTCAAATTTCTCTATTTTGATCCTTTTATAAATATAAATGTGCGCTTACATATTTATATATTTGGATATTTATACGATTACAATACCGCACTTATAGAGTAAACCCAAATTTACAGTTTAGCTTTCAAACTAATTGGAAAACAATGATCAGACAGAGTAATTTCTGTGTTGCGTCAAAATCAAAACACTGGCTTTTTTTGTCAGTAAACTAAAACAAATAACAAATTCCTCTCCATTGGTTCATACATATTTGATTTCCCTATTTGTAAATAAATTGTTTCATTCCCAATTCTATAATGCAGATATTTATTACCCCAGCCCATAATTTGTCTGCCTGTTGTTTTGTTTTGTTTTGTTTTTTATTTTATTTTATTTTATTTTAATATTTTTCGCATTATTTAACTCTTCTTTACGGATATAAAATATATTATATCTTTAAATAGAAGCAGTAATCGAGAATTCATATGCTCTCTGCCGCCAAATTATGTAAATTATGCAACAGTACTTGCAACTGAACCTCCGAACATTCTTCCCGAGCTGAACCCTTGAATAGAACCCTTAACCAGAGAGACCCTCCGAATAGCACCCCCGAAAAGACGGGCGGAGTACATATAACATTATCAATAATGTGCTAATTATAAGTATTAATTCATGTAAAAAAATTATTATGAATCTTTATGAATCATTTTCGTTATTAAAATCTTGAATTTGTTTACTATTTTCTGCTTACAAATAATAATTATTATTTCGGCGCAGCGAATTAATAGAACGAATCAATATTTAATGTTTAAATTTGTTGAATTGCATTAACAAACAACGCTCCAGATATTTACACGGATTTACAAAACCTGCTTTTCATAAATTAAAAAAAAAAATGTATATAAACTCTGAATTTCCCCAATTTTATATAATCATACTTTGTACAATAAGAATGTAAATTTATAATTAATTCTTTATACGTTCTTTAATTAATTATATAAATACTCATTTTTTAATATCAAACATGACATCGATCATATACTCACTTCACCTAAGAGATGCAGAAGATTTAGCTGTCGATAATAATTATGGATTCATTCCAAGTCTATCAGGTAATACAGCATATTTATCTATATTTAGTTTACTTTTAGCACTTCAATTTGCATTAGGTATTTATACAAAGCAATGGTGGTTTGGTATTTGTTATGTTTGTGGTTTAATTTTAGAAGTTTTAGGTTATGCAGCTAGAGTCGATGGTCATTTTGACCAAAGTAATAATGATTTGTTTATTTTACAAATTATTGGTTTAACTATTTCTCCTTGTTTCTTTATGGCTGGTATTTACTATATCTTTGGTAAGATTGCCACTATCTACGGTTCTCACCACTCCAGATTAAAACCAATGCAATATTCAGCATTCTTCATAACTTTTGATGTCATTGCCGTGTTGATTCAAGGTGCAGGAGGTGCTATAGCCTCAGGTTCTTCCGATTCAGATAACAACCAACAAACAGGTGCTTGGATTATGGTTGGTGGTTTAATTGTTCAAGTTTTCTCAATGACAGTTTTCTTATTTTTCTGGTTTGATTTCTTATATTCTTTGAAAAAAGCTAGCAAACAAGGTTCAGAAATAGAAGTATTTGAAGAACGATATTATGAAATAAGACATAATAAACTATTTGTACCATTCTTATATTTTTTTACAATCGCTACAATTTTCATATATATTAGATCAATTTATAGAGTTGTGGAATTAGCTGAAGGTTGGAGAGGTTATTTGATCATTAATGAAGTTTATGTTTTCGTTTTAGATGGTATGATGATTGCATTAGCTACAATTTTATTAACTATCATTCACCCGGGTATTGCATTCGGTAAAGATGCATACATTCCTGTGCACGGTATGAAATTAGGTAGAAAAAAACATATTGATGAACAGTATTTAGAAGAAAAAATGCCACATCGTGGTGAAAATATGGAGGTTGATAATCAACATCATGAAGATGATGGTCATCATTACGATCAAGATTCTAATAAAAGAATTTTTGTTTAATTGTTTCATGCCTTCTCATTTCATTTTTAGTTTTTTTTATGATATGTCATTTATTTTCAGCATTCTTTAAATGTTTGCATTGTTTTCTTTTGTTTTCATTTGAATATACGTTTAGTTCTTTTTTGGTGATGTACCGTGAATCTTGACTCCCGTAATAGTGTGATCGCACATTGTGTGAATTGAAGTAACCAAAAGTTTATTATTCCTTCTTTTCGGTATTTAATGAAGCGTTAGGAAATTCAAGCAACTCATGGTTTTCTTCTTTTTTTCATACAGTCTTGGGTTTACCCTTTTTGGATTTAACTTGTATCATAATTGACAGAGGAGTCATATAGAAGACATCAATACAGACTTTGCAGCACTTCTTTGTGACATTATGTAATCTGATTATATTCCTGTAGTCTCTTTTTGTAACACAGTATGCCATTGTTTCATTTGAGTCCACTTTGGTTCATTTCAGATTGATTTAAGTATCTAAATAAACGTCTATTCTGATCGCGTCTTCGAATTTGATGGACCTAGAAAGTCTGTGAAAAATTGAATTTTGGGATTTGTGGCGGAGAAAAATGCTTAGAGCCGAAGTGAGAAAACTGGAATGAGACTAGTTGGGACATCTCAGATTCGTAAATGCGAGAATCCTTGGGATGAGCTGGTAATAATTTAGGAAACTCGTTCGTCTGTTATTATACCATTTGATTTCTTGCCTTTTCTCATTCGGTTTACTTCTTAGTTTAGCAACTTAGACTGTCATTGCTCTCAAGAGCGATCAATGGACATTGTACCTATATGGACCCTTTTTGCGCCACTACCCTGTTTACAACTCTGAGCTTTAAGCATTGGCTGAAACATCTCCCTGAAAAGATCTTGCAACTTCACTGGAAGATGAGAATATTCCGAGCAAGCAGTGATATTGGCTGTTTCATAGGCAGGTAAGGCTTCCAAGAATCACATTCCTCCGCTAAAAGGTACTGTTCAAGATTTGTCTCCGCACGGCAATTCTGTGGACTGAAAATCAAAACGCGACGCATCACTGGTCTTACTTTTACTACTTCTCTGGCACCCTATCTGACTCCCTCTTAGTCAACAAAATAGACTAAATAGACTTTCTCTTATTAATGGAACCTTCCTGATTTTGAAGGTATATAGACTAATCATAACTGGAATTTTTTTGTCTCCTATAAAAATACAGACAGGCGCAGTAATATTCCATCCGACATGCTCACTGGCTCATTGACAACTTGATCTTATATACAGATTTCTTTTTTTATTCATTTATTTTGCGTTTGATTGTTTGAAAGTTTGTTTATTGTCTTTTCTTTTTTCTTCGTTTTATCTTTTTATTTTCTTATTGTAATTCCAAAATAAATCTGTTTCCTAACAAACGATGAATATAGAAATCGTCTTCATCACCTGTGTGTTTGCTTCTAAGGACCCACAAATTTAATATTTATAATAAAACAAACGTGGACATACTTTGGTCACATGCTTGTACTAAGACGTTCTTAGTAGATCATCTTACTTCTATTATTTTTGGCATTGACTGAGAAAGGAATTTACACAGTATGTGGTTTATTCAAAGTTTTGACTTCTTAGTTGCTTTAAATTCCGTATGACTCTTGAAGAACTCATTTTTATAATCTATCTAATCTAATAAATAAGGGTAAAAATAAATATACTTTCTTATGTAGGCTTATATAACATTGCATCTCCGTTTCTCATCGTCTCTATTTTACTCTCATTCTCACTTTGACTCTCATAAATATAAGAAATCTTGAAACCTGGAAACAATAAAATACGTCAATCTACAAGCACAAAATAAAAAAAAGAAACAAGCTTACTTAATTTGATCTCAATCGGTGTAATAAAATTTATATAAATTAATGGAGAAACGTATATGCGATAAAAACATGCATCGGCCAAATTTTCACTAAATTTTTAATTCAGGATTTTGAAAAAAATTGAGTAACGGCTTAAATGCGAGTTCGCAACTATTGATTTATATTCCAATCTCCCCGTTTTGGAAAGATTTACACCGAATATTGTTTTTGTAAATACTATGTTGAGTTTCTCTGATCATAATAATCGTGTCATACTCTATGTTTCTCCGATTACATATTTACTTCACTAAATTAAATAATCCCTTTTGGAAATATTGTTACGTGTTTACTTCAACGTGAATGAAACGATCTCTTTAAGTAGGCAGACGCCATACTTATCATTTCAAATCTGAAATCAGTAACAGCTACTTGCTAGTACTGCCTTACTTACCACCATTTTTCCTGTCTATGTCAAGCTAATCAAGCTTACACCACTTTCACCAGTATATGATTCATATTGTGACCTCCTCGTAAATACAAAGTTTCATTATTTCAAACAATTATTCCTAAACTTACCAAACCCTATTTATTATCCATAATAGATTCATGGTTTTTCTCCGGTTATAAAAGGTATTGTGGCTTTAAATAGAAGCTTCGACGCACCATTTCATCTTATATGAATTTCTTTTTTTTCTCTCCTATTATTATGCAATGAGACTCCAGAAAGGCGGAGTATTATACTATTCATATTACTGTAAATATTATCCTATTTCGAGTAAACCGTCAATAGTGGATCTCTCAACATCGATCTTTCTTCTTTTCGGTATAAGTTTTCGTGTTTTAACAAGATTCATTTGTTTATATCATTGGTCTAAAACAATTGTTAGTCAGTTAGGCGCAGTCAAACGATTATTTGAATTTCTAATTTTCATTGTATAGTAATAGACAATATCTTTGAATTACTGAATACTCAACAGGGTTTATAAAACCATCCTTTCTCAAAATCTATATATAAATGATAATATCTTCGTCTAGTAATAGTTTGAAGTATTTCCAATTTGTAAAAACTTGTAGTATATTATTTATATATTATTTATATATATATATATATCAGTCATATAAACATTCAATATAAATATTAAACATGTCATCACTAATAAATTTACTCGAATTAAGAGATGATTCAACCACCACTACAGCTATAAACTATTATGGTTTCATTCCAAGTTTTCCAGGTAATACAGCGTACTTAGCTGCATTTAGTTTACTTCTAGCGCTTCAATTTGCATTAGGTATTTATACAAAGCAATGGTGGTTTGGTACTTGTTATGTTTGTGGATTAGTCTTAGAAGTCTTGGGTTATATTGCAAGAGTTGATGGTCATTTCGATCAATCCAATAGAGATTTATACATTTTACAAATTATTGGTTTAACCATTTCTCCTTGTTTCTTTATGGCTGGTATTTACTATGTTTTCGGTCAAGTGGCTACTATCTATGGTTCTCATTATTCAAGATTAAGACCAATGCAGTACTCAGCTTTCTTCATCACTTTTGATGTTATTGCCGTCTTTGTTCAAGGTGCTGGTGGTGGTTTGGCTTCAAGTGCATCCGGTACTGGTGGTGATACATCAATGGGTACTTGGATCATGGTTGGTGGATTAATTGTTCAAGTCATTTCAATGACAGTTTTCTTATTTTTTTGGTTTGATTTCTTACATTCTTTGAAAAAAGCAAGAAAACATGGTTCTGAAAGAGAAGTTTTTGAAGAAAGATTTTATGAAGTAAGACACTCAAAATTATTTGTGCCATTCTTATATTTCTATACAGCTGCCACTTTTCTCGTTTACATTAGATCAGCTTATAGAGTTGCAGAATTATCTGAAGGTTGGACTGGTGAATTAATCACTAATGAAATTTATGTTTTTCTTTTAGATGGTCTAATGATTGCATTAGCTACTCTTTTATTGACTATTATTCATCCAGGTATTGCATTTGGTAAAGACACACATATTCCAGTTCACGGAATTAAAAAGAAACATATTGAGGAAAAATATGAACAAGAGAAGATTCCACAATATGGTATAAATAATAACATTAATCATTTTACCGGTGAATATTTAACTGAAAGAACAATAATTTAACTGTTCTCTTTACATTTTTACATTTATCTTACACATCATTACTTTATTCACATATTTTATTTATATTTAGGAACCTTCAAATTTTTCTAAACTTTTTTCTTCTTCTTTCCAATATACGTATCTTTGTACCTCATTTTTTTTAAAAAAAAAAACCGTTGAGTAACCCAATCTAAGTTAAATTAAATGAAAGAACATTTCTCTCTGGATGATTCAAAATTCAAATTTATTAGTTGATTTTATAAATCATTATTATTATCTGTAATTCCGTACTATATAATTTGTATCAAATGTACCAAAAAGTGTCAAATAAACAATAAAAAGGAATCTGCAGTCTTTTTCCAATGCACTGCAGGAAGATGGCTAAAGCCGTTTCATGGCATTACGTAATCTACAAATAATCCTTTTCCCTATTTCGATAAAACAATGGTTATCAATTTAATAATTCGTTCAGACTTTTTTCAAAATCACCATCTTTTCCTAAAACTCTGTCTCCCTATTTGATGGATCTTTCAAGTCTTCGAAATATTGAAAGTTACGCTGAGTAATGGTTTTAAGCTCATAAAAACCTCATAACCGAGGTGGATAAATTGGAATGTGACTAATTGGGAAATCTCAGTTTCGTAAATGCGAGAAGCCTCAGCCTGATTTGACACTCTTTTGGGAAGTCCCTAGTTTTGGTTCTCTAAGTTTGCCTCGCTTATTAATAAAGCAACATAGTCTTTCACCATGTTATGCTATCTGTTTGCGTCACTGTCTTGCGTATAGTTTGGAGCTTTGAGCACTCGTTGACACCTCTTCTAAAGACATTATCCTTGGATATCATGTAACGTTGTTGGCAAAGAAGAGCACGCCAAAAGATAAGCTTCTCCATGGGCAGGCAGGCTGGCTCTTGGAAGAATCACATAGACCCGCAAAAGGCGGCCCTGCCCGCAATTTATCTCCGCACGACAATGCTGCCAAGTGAACTTCACAAAGCATCCCCACTCGCACTGTGACTCTCTCTCTAACACCCTGTGTGACTCCCTGTCAGTCAATAGAATAGACTAAAAAACCCTTTGGTATCCTTGGATCCTTCCAGTTTTCTGAGGTACATTGACTAACTGTAATTGAATATTTCTTGGTCTTTTTAAAGATTTCAGACGGGCGCAGCAAGATGCCAATTGCTTTAGCTTTATTAGCGATTTAATACCATAAACGGAATTGACAAATCCATTTAACCATCACCTTTCTTGTTGAACAGGATTTTTCTTTCATGACTAGTTTCTATTTTCATATATAAACGTTGTGATTTCTTCTAATTTTTGATATTTGTTCAGTATATCTCTACTTGCCAGTGTTTTGCACAAGTATACTTTTTAATATTCAAATAAATTCACAAATATGTCTATACTGCTAGAACTTCCTATAAGAGATACTGTACCTGCAATAAATTATTATGATTTCATTCCAAGTTTAGCAGGTAATGGTGTTTACTTAGCTTTATTCTCATTACTGTTAATATTACAAATAGGTTTAGGTATATATACAAAACAATGGTGGTTTGGTATTTGTTATGTCTGTGGATTAATTTTAGAAGTCTTGGGTTATATAGCCAGAGTTGATGGTCATTTCGATCAATCCAATAGAAACCTATATATTTTACAGATTATTGGTTTGACCATTTCTCCTTGTTTCTTTATGGCTGGTATCTATTACGTATTTGGTAAGATTGCCACTATTTACGGTTCTCAATATTCAAGATTAAGACCAATGCAGTACTCGGCTTTCTTCATTACTTTTGATGTTATTGCCGTCTTTGTTCAAGGTGCGGGTGGTGGTATTGCTTCAAGTGCATCCAGTACCAATGGTGATCCGTGGCCAGGTACTTGGATTATGGTTGCTGGTTTAGCAATCCAGGTCTTTTCAATGACAGTTTTCTTATTCTTCTGGTTTGATTTCTTATACTCTTTAAGAACAGCTAGAAAGCACGGTTCTGAAAGAGAAGTTTTTGAAGAAAGATATTATGAAATAAGACATAATAAGCTATTTGTACCATTCTTATATTTCTATACTGCTGCTACATTCTTTGTTTATATTAGATCAGCTTATAGAGTTGCTGAGTTATCTGAAGGTTGGACCGGTTACCTAATCACTAACGAAGTGTATGTTTTCGTTTTAGATGGTATGATGATTGCATTAGCTACTGTTTTATTAACCATCATTCATCCAGGTATTGCATTTGGTAAAGATGCTTATATTCCAGTCCGCGGTATGAAATTAGGTAGAAAAAAACATATTGATGAACAATATGAACTTAAAGAAGATGACAACAATAATTCAGAAAATAATGAAATTTATGAAGAAGGTGGTGAAGGTAATAATAATAATATGAATAATAATGCTGATATTTATAGATTAAAAAATGATTCGTCTGGTGAAAGATCATTAGTTTAATTTTAGTTAATTATTGAATCTATTTTTGTTTATTTGTTGTCTTTTAATTTTTATACAATTTGTATTTTGTGTATTTTTAATATAATTTAGCTTTGGTTTTATTTATTTATTTTGTAAAGTCTATTTATTGTAAAATATAATAAGGGACTCAAGAAATGGTAATTTTATTTTTGGTAAAAAGATTCAAAATTCAGCCAAATATTTTTAATTTTAACACATGATTTAAAGTTATTTAATTATCTCAATTACAAAAACTAAAAGGGGAGGTAATAATGGTTGAGTAAGCTATCATTAAATGCCTTTGAAATAGTAATAATCTAAATTTATTTGGTAATCATAATACTATTTTGTAATTCCTTAACAAGGAAAAGATTCACCTTCCAGCTACAAAAGATGGACAGAATTGAAAATTTTAGAAGGTGACAAAAGCCAGTTTGAAAAACCAACAACATTAAACTGTGTCACATAAAGCGGTGCACGGATGTATATAACTATTTGTTATTCTTTTTCATTTTAGCGCTAGGTTTTCACTATTTGCGATTACGTAATTTCTGAAACACCTAATAAACAACAAACACAGCCAGAAATCTCATACAGGTAAATAATGAGACACGAAAAGTTGCGTAAACAATAGAATTTGACCTAGTTATGCAAGGAGTGAATCAAAGGAGTGGGTGAGTGAGTGAGTGAGTCCATTACTTCTCTTCACCAGAATATGATGTATCACATACTACAACTATATCCTTTTCTTGGATTAGCTGATTTGTCATATCCCTGAAGTCATAAGTACACACTATTGTTGTTATATTTCTGTATTGAGTTTAATGTTATATAAACTGTTTTCAAGTCTAGTTATATTTCAAATCAACTAATTTTATATTTACAGATTATAATTTTATAGATAATACAATCATTTATTTATTCAATTTAGAAATTGAAAATGTCAGAATATATACCCAAGCTACGGCGTCCGCTTCGAAATTCTTCAAGATATAACTCTGATAGCAGCAATATTGGTGGTAACAGTAATAGGTACAACATTTCTTCACGTGTTTCAGAATCAGATTCAAAGAAAAGACTAAGATTTATTGATGATAATAATATTACTTCAACTCAGAGTGAGATAGAAAAGGATAGAAGGAAAAATTCTGCTGCTGAATTTTTAAAATCAAAGGAGAATACATCTTATTTATCAAATAATATCAATAATTATAGCAACATGTCTAGATCCAATTCATCTAGTTCATCTTCTCGAATCAATAGATACACTCCACAATTGTCAGATATTACAAGTAGTAACGAAAGAACAAGTATTAACAACATATCTAGATCAAGAATAAACGAGTTGAGTGATAATATTAATAATAATAAATACGATTCATTGAATACAGCACCAATAAGAAGATTAAATAATAATAATTTACCAATTAATTCCAAGAGGATTCTAAGAAATGATACAAATAGAATAAGACAACTAAACAACTCAAGAATAAATAAACCTTCAATTAACTCAAATAGAAATAATAACAATAGTAGTTTATCACGTTCAATTTTAAGTTCTTTATCTAACGCTGGATCTAAATTATTCAAGAGTTTATTAGTTAATGAACCAACAAATGATAATACACAGACATCAACAGGATTAGGATATACAAGTAATAATAATAATAATAATAATTCGAACATAAAATATGAAGTTGATACTACTATTAAGAATAAATTACCTTTACCTTATTTAAATCAAAGGACACAAACGAATCAATTACCGCTGATAGCACAATCTGGATCAAATGGACAGGCAGGATATAATGGACAGACAGGATATAATGGACAGGCAGGATATAATGGACAGGCAGTATACAACAGAGCACCAGCTTATCAACAAGAACCACAATATCAGACACAGTATCAGCCTCAGCAACAACAACCTCAATCCCAGTATGACCTGAGGAATATCAATTCACAAACTGAAAATTTCAATCCACGTTCAATATCTTCATCTACAGTATCATCATTTGGTAATATGGTTAATCCTGAGTTTTCGATTGCACCAACTCATAGTATAGCGCCAACGAGTTTATCATCAAATATAGAGAAATCTAGTAATTTAATAGATAAAAATCAACAGATAACGGTTAATCTTCCAGAGACGACACAATTTATATTAGAGCAAGTAAAAGATCTTAGAATTGAATTACAAGAAATGAAATTAGCTCGTGAGCGAGATTCACGTAAATATGAATCTGAAAGAGAAGAATATAGAATTGAAAAAGAGTTGAAAATTAATGAATTAGATATTAGATGTAGGCAATTAGAGAAAGAGAATGATAATTTATTAACTATTTTAAAAGATAAAGATAGAGATATATTGAAATTGCAAGAAACAAATGATAAAATCAAGAAAAATTTAAGAGTTTTAAGGTTACTTAGTGAACAGAAAGAAGAAAGTATTTATCATGATGATGATGATGATGATGATGATGACTATAATGAATATTATGATGATGAAGATAATACTCGAACTCGAAGCGTAGAACGTAAAGCAGATTATGATATTGATGATGATGATTTTGATTATATACAATTACTAACAAAATACGGTAATAACGGAATAGGAGGAGGATTACGTAACGCTAAAAAGAGGAGAAGATTGAAAAATACGAAGAACCCTGTTAAATTTAAGGAGATTGAATCAAAAACGGAGTATAATGATGATAATGATAATGAGAATGATGATAAGCCAAGTAATTCTCAAACAGTTGATGATAAACTTAAAAAAAAGATTAAAAATATGGAAATGAAGTTAAGTAACCTTAATTCAAAATTAGAAGATCAAACTAATCAAGCTAGAGAAATTAAGAATGAGATTAATCAATCCTAAGCAAAATCGATGTTAATCTTGCGTAACTAATTATTTGTCTTTTTTTCCATTTTGTGTTTTTGTGTATTTGTATATTTAATAATGTATTTGATAGAGTCATTTAATGAAAACAGAGATATATTTAATTGTTTAATCATTATAAGGCTGATCAATAATTGCGCAAAAAAAATAGTAAATTATGCATTTTATAAATCAGTTTATTTAAATAATACTTGAAAATAATAGTGGTAGCGATGGCGATTGAGACAGTGGCATTAATATTTACAAATAAGTAAGTAAGAAAATAAGGAAATATGTAGTCATATATGTATGCTAATAGGTTTATACGTATCAATGCATAAATCTGTTGACAGGGATACAATTAAACACAGCTCGGAAAGCAAGACAGGCGAAAAGTTTAATGAAGGTTGAGTGTCAATGGAGTTTTAATAAATCAAGTAGTAACCAAGTTTATGAAAGAATGGAGATGTGATTTAATAGTGAAGAAGAGATAATTATAAGGATCAGTAGTTGTGAATCAACTAATTAACTTTGTATAGAAATATATGGAGTGAACTAAATAAGAGAAGATGAAACTAATGTAAACTTAAGCAAAGAAATAAAATACGAAGAATAAGGAGATTCAAAATCGGTGAATAAAACTAAACTGAAAAAAAGTGCATATTCAGAAGGAGAAGTAATAGAATTAGAATTAGAAGGAAAAGAGGAGGGTGGAGACCGGATACCCGTTGGGAGTGGGCGTAGATCAGGCGGAAACCGCTGCGGAGAAAGGGAGCGAAAGCAGACCCCACCTGCGTAATCCGGACTACCGTGGTTTTAATTTCCAGTAGCATATTAACAAAGTTAGCATAGAAAAAGATATTCTTTAACGCTGATAAAGATGATACGACGATATATTTATTATTCTAAAACGTTTATTCTATGTTCTGTGTTCACTGTAGAGGTATAATGACAATCATCCAAGATACATTCAAGCAAAGTAATTTTGTTTTTTGATGCAAATCTTTCGTTGTTGTTATGTTGAAATTATTTATGTGTGTGAGTACCTTTAATTAGTAACAATATATAGTAATAAAACGTCATTAATAGCGAACGTTATTTACATTAATATGTGAAATATTTTTTTATATTTTATCAATTGTACATATATTAATTTATTACCGATACTACATAGTACATACTACATAGTATATACTACGTTTTACCCGTTTTTTCTCCTACTAATTGATATAATATAATATATTTAATTTAATATAATATCTCTATATCAATGAAACCATCTTAGGGTATAAGAGGGGGACCTAATATATGAATAACTATTAGAGAATAGTTTAAGTTATTGGGCATTTTACTCAGTAATATTAATATTTCTCATTTTATTTTTGAAAATTAGTCCCCTCTCAAGACGTATTTTAACTATATAGATAATAACATCGTGCGTGGTATTCATCGATAATTTATTATTGTTTATGTAGATAATAAATAGATCCTTTATTGTTAAAAATTCTCGATATTCAATTTATCCTCTAACCCCTTGCCTCCCTTCCTCACAACGTTTGTGTTAAGTAATATTATTATTCTATTATCTTTTAATCTCAAAGAATTAGGGGCCCATTTTTCGAAAAAGAAAAAGGAAAATTAAAAAAACAAGAAATAATTTTTTTTCCCTCTTTGATTACGGACAATACAGGAGAAAAACGGGGAGAGGTAAGAATAGTATAAGATTAATTTAGAGTTGTTTAATTTAAATAATTTAATCAAATATTACAGGAATGAGGAATGAGAAATGAGAAAAGTCGTGTATATTTCATTTCATCCACATAGTTAATTAAGTGAGTAAGTAAAGTTTCAATTAAGTAATAAAGCATCATTTTGGGGCATAAATTGAAGTATCAGTCAGATGTTTTAAAATAGGATAAATGATAAGGTGTAAATTTATTCAAGTGTGAGATTAATTAACAGTTCGTTTAGTGATGTAACAGTATATACAGTTGAAATAGTAAAAAAAAAAAACATACTTTAAAAGTATATAGTATATAAGTATAATATATAGAATGTAACTATATGGAGTTGTAATAATTGATTTGAACACTACCAATATAAATTTTCACCTGATTTTTTGAAAATATAGTACATAGTTAGATAGAGATATATAACTAAGTATAGAAGTATAGATAGAGAGATATTGGAATGATTCAATACTATGAAATTTATTACATTAATTCTTCAAGTGCCCGCTTATTTGACGGGGAATGGGAGTGACATATCAATTTTTCTTTCCCCACTAATCACCCCTTTCTCCTTTCCCTTGCAGTAATGAATATACATATATAGAGACGGATATTATATGACGAGTGACGATGAAATAGGGAATATCAGAGATGGGAGAAGACACAGAAAGGGATCAGTGAAAGAGTCGATGTCATGAAAGAAGAATGTGGGACAGATGTGAGTGAGTATGCAATATGGGATAGGGTGTAGATTAAAGACGGCAATACATTGAAGTGCCAATGCAAGTGCCAATGCAAGTGTTTCTGCAGCGAGCGATGCAGATCAAGACGCAGAGCTTGATTCAGACGTGCTTCTTGATTCAGAGAGACGCTGTTTATGATTCAGATTGAAGTGATCGCTGTCTGTAATTCTGACTCTCTTGCTTTTGTGGGCGCTGGCTGTATCCGGTTTGGCTGTATCCGGTTTGGCTGTATCCGGTTTGCTGGCTGTTGCCTGTTGCCTATTGGTAGGGAAGGTAGGTAGGGAAGGTAGGTAGGTAGGCAGCTATCAGTGGGCATTTCTCTGTTTCCGGACACCTCAGCAAACAGCAGACAGGAAGGCACGACTTCTCCATGGCTGGCCGTGGTTGTAATTAATTGTATTGCTATAGCTATAGTTATGGTTATGGTTATGATTATAGTTATAGTTACAGGCATTGCTGGAGGGGCTGTGCACGGCTAATTGGCCAGCCGAACCCGAGCTCACTAGTCACTAGTCTGCTCTATCTTCACTGCTCTAGTGTCCTGTAATTTCTCAACAGAAGGTCGGCAGAGGTTCATTAGGCTCAGCAAAGGCTCCGCATGGGCTCAGCCCAAGCTCTGCAGCGTTGCCTAGCGGTGTTTTCCTCTTGTCGCTATCTATGGCCTGAATTTGCTCCGCCGTGCTCTAATACCACGGTGTTTTAAATGCTTTTAGGCGCGAGTCTGCCAATACTGGGCTGCCCCATCCTCATCCATTGTAAGTATTTCAAATTACGCCATTGTACAGAGCCTTAAAACCGAATATGACTGTGGCTTTCTCTATTGAGTAACGCCAGCCAGGTGATCCAATAACTCTTCTCTAAACGGTTAGTAGTATAATTAACCGGTGTTAAAATTCATTAGCACCAATTTGTTAGTGCGAAATTTATGATCAGGTGGTCGTCTCCAGTCCACGTAAGAGAGGCTTGGAATCAATTAGTTTAGTTTCCGATTTATATTTACCTTATTTATTTATTAATAGTGTCTTTACCATTTTTATTTAATTGTTTAAAAATATTTAATAATTTATTATAATTTATTCTATTTCTATTATTTTAAACATCAATTATACATTATTATTTATTAACTTTACATGAATAATATTAAATATTTATATTAATTAAATATTAATAATTAATTTAATTTAATTTAAATTAAATTAAATTAAATGTTTTATGTGTCAAAGTTAATGTAATTACATATCTTCACTTCGGTATTCAGTTATAGAATATCGAATATTGAATATATGAATATCGAATATAAATATATAAATATAAATATGAATCCTGCTTATTTTTTTTGATTTATTAAAATATTATTTTTTACATACTTTATACTTTTATATATTTATATATTTTTATATATACTTAATAAATAATGTCAAATACAACAACAGCAACTACAACAACTAATACAAATGAATCGTTTAAATTCTTAGAAGATGATTTTTTACAATTTAGTCCAATAATAGAAACAAATAAATTTTTAATTAATTCAAATAATATTAATAACGATTTTGAATTTATTCAAGAAATTGATAATTCTCAAATTGATTCATTTTTTATTAATATTAACTCTAATCAAGAGAACGAAAAACCAATAAATAGTAATAACAATAGTAGTACAATTTATGAATTAGAACCAGATGAAGAATTAACGATTGATGAAAATGATATTAATTTTTATGATGATGAATTTAAAAAAATTAATGAATTTAATATTAATATAACATTACCTGATTTAATATCTGATCCAGTATCAGATATTTCAACAGCTCCTTCATCAGCTGATTCAGAAACGTTTAATGAAAATATAAATAATTTTAATATTATTAATAATAGTAATAAAAATACAAAATTATTTAATAATTTTATGAATTCTTCAGTATCATCGTCCGCATCATCATCATCTGCATCACCTTCTTCTTCTAATTTTGGATTTAGAGATATTAATAGAATGAATATCAGGACAAAGAAAAGATCAAAATCTGCAATTGATATACCAATATTTAACAATAACAATAATAATATTCATTTAAAACCTTTATCAGAAAAAGGGAAAATTCAAATAAAAGATGAATTAATATCACCTATTTTAAATAAAAATTTAGAATTTAAAAAATTTAAACCACAACCACTTTCATTATTATCATCATATAATAATCCCAATATAACGACTAATACGACAGCCAATACGACAACTACAACTACAACTACAACTAATACAACGACAATTGCATCAAATCCATTTTATAAACCACCTGCTATATTAAGAAGGTTAAGTGAAGCAGATGGATACAAAATAAGTAAAAATTATAAGAAATTTAATTCTAGAAAATGATTATAAAGTGAATTTCATTTATTTATTTATTTATTTATCATTTCAGCTAATAGATATTGATTATCTATTTCTATTATGTATATTATTTATTTATCGCAGGACATATTATTTATTTATATACACTATATATAAACATACTATTAAATATATTTATTGGACAATTTAATTAAGAATATCGGTAATAATAATAGTATAATGAATAATTTATTTCTTAATTAAGTAATTTTAAATTTATTAATTAATTCAATGATATATATATTATATATTAAATGCAACTGAAATAATCATATTATTATTATAATACATATATAGAATAAATTACGCGTTTTAAAATTATTGTTTTAATTAATTTTAAAGTATTGCTTAGATTGTATATATACATTTTAATCAATATAATAAATGTACAATTGTATATTTTAATTATATAATCTGGATAAAATTAGTGAGAGCGAGAATCAAAATAATTTATCATTTTAGAGTTATTGATACAAGATATAAAAATGTGGAGCGAGGACGGAATAGAAGTAGAAAGGCTGTTGTACCGTTAACTATAAGAGTGTGATCTCGTATCAGATTAAAGAAAAGGTTTATTGTTGTTATTGCATATGGCAGGCATATATGAATGTGGACCAGGTGCAAATCAGCCAGTTCAGCCAATCAGATGAAAGAAGGAAAGAAGTGAAGAAGTTAGTTAACGCAGAAGAACTAGGCCGTGTGGTTCTCTGGAGTTCCCTGTATTCCCTAGCCGCCGCTATCCCATATGGGCACCGCTACGCCACCTCGGCTGTTCTCTATACGGGCGGTGTTTCCTTTAAGTGACCATGGACTGTCCCTGTGACTCTTCCGGTGACTCTTCCTGTTGGGCCCTTGTTTTCAGCCACTCTCTTGGACCCTCGCGAGTCATCTCCAGCCTCTGGGCTGCGTCTCTTGGAGCAGACTCCACAGCCACACTCCACGGCCACACCCCACGGCCACAGGAAATGCTGCCGCCAGCCATCCAGTAGTGTAGCACAGCCGGACGTCCAACACAGCCGCCAGGATACTCACCGAGGAAATGTACCCCACGGCTTAGCGATTGGCTGGCTCAAAACATGGGGTACACCGTGCATGTACGGCACAAGTCAGAAAAAACACACGGCAGAGAAAGTATACGGCACCGAAAGCCACAGACGGCTGAAATTCTTCCAATTCCAGATCAATTAAAATTAACAAATCTGTCAATTGACCAAACAAATTTTATACAATTTAATTAATTTTAAATACAAATTGTAAATTGAATATATAAATATATTGATTGATCAATAAGAATCATGTCATGTTGTGTCATGGTATGGTATGATAAGATATGATGATACTACATATACATTGACAAATATTTCAATTGATTCATTGATTAAGCTCGCATAATTTTATTTAATTTAATTTAATTTTTATTTAATTTAATGTAACAAACTAGAAAACAATCTAAGAATCTAACGTACATTATTATACTATTGTATTCTATATATTATTTATATTTAGTAGTGTACTAAATAATATATCGGAATATATAACACTATATATACTATTATCAGTAAATTGGAATATTTGTATACCGTATATGATGATAGATGGTACTATTATTCAAATATATCTTGTGCATTTTAACAATTAAAATAGCAATACATATTAAACAATAAAGTGTGTATATTATATATGTATACTATATATTTAATAACGTTGTATTATATTATACAATATATATTTATACAATATATATTTATACAATATATATTTATACAATATATACAATAGATAATATACAGTATATAATAAAGTACGATATTTAATTGATTTAAATTGTTTCATAACTGTTTTATATATAAGACTTTAATGATTTTAAAACATTAGTAGTATAATAAATTGGTCAATTTAATTAATTTAATCAATTGAATCAATTGAATCAAAGTATATAAAGGAGATGAAAGTGAGTTATTTATTGTTCAATTGTTTAAGCCATTTTAAAACAAACAAATAAACAAAGCAAGAAATTAACAAATCAATTAACTAACAAATATACTAATTTAGTTTGTGAATTTGATATATTCAATAACTAACTATAAATAACAATATGGATAAATGGAAAGATTGATTGATTGATTGATAGATAGATAGAAGGAATGATAGATACATTGATACATTGGTGGTTAGTCGCAGATACCAGGAAACGAGGGACCGGAAATCCACAAATGCAGGACTTTTCTCGGTGTGGCTCTTCCTCTTTTTCTTTTTCTTTTCCCTCCGGTCTATTTACTTATCTCTATATCTTCTCTATCTATCTATCTATCTATCTATATATCTATATCTATCTCCAAGACAAGTTTACGCGTTTGATTAGACACGACATTTCACTTTTGGATATTTCGTGGATGGGTTGCTGAATACTCCCGTACACCACATTTATGATACTATAAGTTATAGTCTATAACATTGTCTTATCAAACAGTCTAGATTCACATTTCTTATTATATCATATATATATATATACTTATCTATTACTCGATCATTCTATAGATATATATATTTCACTCATTCTTTCACTTATCTCTACATTCTTGCTTATCTTCAACCGGTGGAGATAAATTTAACAAATGGTTAAATAAGTTAAAATGTAAACAAATAAATTGAATTAAAGATGGATAAATCGGCTGAGTAAAATTTTAAATTGATATTAATTGATTATTATTATTATTATTATTATTATTATTATTATTATCATTATTATCAGTCAATAAAACAGTGAACAAACAACGTTTTATGAACATTTATTTGAAATGTTAGTGTGCTATAAAATATACCATATAGACTATATAGTATAGATAGTATATATTATATATTACGTAATGATAAATGCGTATATTAATCATACATAATACATTTCCAGTTATGCTAGTTTATCTTATAATGTTAATGCTAAAGTGAAATTTTATCCCGCCCCATGAATAATATCATACCCAATCGCATATTCATCTACTCATTATCCTATCTGCCTTCATAGACCGTTTGATATATGGTATCTCCTTTGACCTATACAATGTTACAAAAGAGATCAGACAAATGATTGGACTGATTTGATCAGAGATAAGAAAGTTAACACAGACCAAATGATAAGATTGTTAAAATTAAATTGATAAAATGATGAATTGTTGAATACTAGTGACCCACAGCCATCTGAAGACTCGCTCGGTGTGCCTTTCTGTGGGGGACACCGACGAGGGCGACGGAGTACGGTGGAGGCGCCGGGTGTGGCGGGCTGCCTTGACGCTGTCCCGGCGATGACTTCACGCTGACTCTTGCTGCAGGGCGGTCCCTCAGCAGCGAATCACAGTGTCTTCCCTCGGAGTCTTGCCTCGGCATCTTCCACCGCAGCCTGCAATTATAGTATCTGACCAGCACGCCGGGCATCATCAATGTCGGAGCGGGCAAGCGCCCCGCCATTGTGGCACCGTACCGTGGTCAGGCGATCCGCTCAGCCACCCATTGTTCCCCGTATTGTTTCTCCGAAAGTGGCACAGCGCACCGCTTTCTTCCGCTTTCTTCTTCTCCACAAGCCTCGTGGATCATCTTTTGTTCTGCTTAATCCTCTCAGCCTTCCTTCTGATATGCCTGGATATGCCTGAATGGCTTTATCTTTCAAAGGTTTACCGAAAAGTTTCTAGTCTGAAAGGTCTTTCTTGCTTCTTCGCTTTGTTCAATTGATACCTCCTGATGTTCAATGGCTTAATACTGAGTCTCCCAAGAATATTCTTAATCATTCTTCCCTTCCCTGTTAAATCCTTTTTCCCCTTTCACCTCTCAACTACTCCATTAACCGATTCCCCTTTTGTCGCTATCTAATCTCATTTTGTCCAACTAACTCATTTGTTTATTCGTCAATTATATATAGATATAAGTATATATATATATATTTATAGAGTATTGCTTCATACTAATATATTTCCACTATCCATACTTCTAACTTACACAATTTAAAATGTTCGGAAGTAAAGCTTTATTTGTTGAATTTTTCTATGAAAATCCACCAAATGGTTATTTTTCACCTGAATATCCAATTATAGGTGGAACAGGTACAAATTTTAATAATTTAAAAAAATCAACAGATGATTTATATTTAAATATTAAATTCTTGAAAAAATTAGATAAAGTTGATAAAATTAATATTATTTTCTCTGGTGAAATTAAAATTACTTTTGAACATCAATATACTGTTCAAAGATGGAGTATTCAATATAATAGATACGTTACTGAAACTAGAACTGAAATATTAACTGAATCTTTATCTTTATTTAATTTCACTCAAACTGTTTTCAATAATCGTAATTCAACTTTTCAACAAGATCAAATAATAAAATTAAATTTTAATGAATTTAAATTCCCATTTGATAAATTTTATTTACCTTCTTCATATGAATTTAGTAATTCAACTTGGAAATTATCAATTAATTATGGTTTAACTTGTGATTTACAAAGATCAACTTCAATTTTCCATAAAAATTATAAAGAATACTTAAATTTAAATTATCAATCTGGTAATTACTTAGATCTAAGTAGAAATTTAAATTATTTATATTCAAATTCAGGTTTAATTGGTTCAAATTCACATGTTTTCAAGAAAAAACCTAAAAAATTCATTTTAGATGAAGGTACTACTTTAATTGAAAATCCATTAAACGCTTCTCATAGACATACAAGAATTTTTAGATCAATTTTTAATAATAATTATAAAAATTCAAATTATAAAAATTTAACTAAAGATATTGATTTAATATTAAAATTTAAGCCAAATAATTTTAATAATAATTTAAATAATTCATTTGATATTAGTAAAAATTTTATTTCTCAATTAGGTTTTTTAAGAATTGAAACAAGTTCAATTTTAAATAATAATTTAGTACCTGATTTTATAATAAATAAAAAATCAACTGAATTGGGTAAATTTCATTTCAAATATTTAAAAATATTTATGATTGATAATTTAAATTTACATTGTAAAGGCTTTAATTCTGGTTTATTACAAAAAAAAATAATTTTAATTGATACTATAAATTTTAAAAGAGAATCAGAATCTTTATCTCCTCCATTCATAAATAGTTATAACAATACTGATATAAATGATGAAAAAAATGCAATAATGCATGAAACAGATAATGCAGATAATAATATAAATAAGAAAGATAATAGTATTTCTTTTGATATTTGTAATTTTCAACAAGATCCAGAGAATGCAGATTGTTTTTTCACTGAATTAAATATAAGTGAATTATTAAAAAATTCTTCAATTTCATTTCCAAAACCTATATTATCAAGTTTTACAATTCCAAATTTTTTCGAAAATGATGTATCTATCGAAATTGAAATAGGTATCGATTCAAGATTTAAAGATGATGAAAGAACTAAAGTTTATAGATTGAATTTTGGTGTTATATTAACTAATAATTCAAATTTACCTCAACAATTAAATCAACAAAATCAACAAAATCAACAATATAATAATAATTATGTTGCTGCTACGCCCAATAATAGTAATAATCAATATCAATATAATACAAATAACGGTTATAATAATATAAATGGTGTTGTACTAGATCAAGCACCTGCTCTAGATCCAAATCCAACTCTAGATCCACCTCCACCATTATCACCTAATCAAAATTCATTCCAAAATGGTAAATTCGGTGATCAATCACCACAGCCGTTGCAATTACAACAACAACTGTATCAAGGTTACTCTTCTCCCGCATATCCTCCAAATACTCCAATATCAGCAACAGCTCCTCTTACTCCCAATTCAAGTACAGCCGAGGGAAACCATCAATTGTCAGAAAAAGAACAAGAGTATCAACAAGAAGTCAACCAGAATAGACAGAATAATAATAATAATAATAATAATAATAATAATAGGTTACATGTTCCACAATCACAGCCATTATCAAATTCATCTTCTTCTGCAGGAATATCAAATGAGTATTATAATACAGAAGAAAATAATGATGATCTTCCTCCACCACAATATACTGAATTTTCTAATTCATCTGAATTGACAAATGAATCAACAAATCAGTCTTCGAATCAAGCTACCCATGGATAAATATACAGAATCAGACCGTTGTTTAAACTAATTGATATTAAACAGCATTGTATCGCATAGTATCATGAACTATATAACTTATCTTCTTATATACTCATTGTAATATTTATTTATTTATTTATCTATTAATTTAATATATTAAAATATATATTATTAATTTTGTAATTTATATTAATGAATCTAATTCAAGGAAATATATATATATATACATATTCTCAACAGATTCTAATTGATGCATCCGACTTCAAACCAAGTGACAAATGCAAAATAAATAACTACAAAAGTCATGGCTTACAATATTTTCTGCACTCTTAATACTAATTCCCCGTTTTCTTAGTTAACTATGATAGAAGCGGTATTGTTATTTACTCTTGTAATCAAACAGAAAGAGAATCAATCTAAGAGAAGGCTATTAGTCTCCTTCACCCTATGGATGTTGCTTCAACACCACTCAACCAAACCGACCAAACTGAGATCATTCCGACAGTGAAGCCTCTTGGCCTTAATGGTAGCTGGCCACTTCACTCAACTGCCATCCAACATATCGTATATCGTATATAGCATGTATTCAAAAATAGAAGGAACCGCCCAAAACACACATCATAATCGTAGTATCGTCCAATACGGGGTGTATGAACGAACAAAGAGCACCACTAATCTCTGCACTGGAAGAACAGCCGTCATTCGCCGAATCCGGCATTCTGACATGTTCTGCTGCAGCACTGCTGCAGAAATTGGCAGTTCTCCGCCGTGCCGCACGCAAAAAGCTGCATTTCCTGTTGGAATGCCGGTTGTCTGTGGTGTCATCCTGATTATCGCCGATGCAGAGGAGCGCTCACAAATATGTGTTCAAGACTTCAAGTTGTTCTCTTGATGCTATATTCTACACAGATGGATGTGAATTGGTTGTAAATTGGATGCCAACTGAATGTATAAAGATGTTAAATTGAATTAGCAGGCTGCGTTCCCATTTATGTGAGTTGCTTCCCACTCTATGTCGTAATCCTGTACGGTACCTGGCACATTCGTCTCTATGAATACAGCAGTAGTCTCCACCCAGTCTGTACAAAAATGAGTTAGAAAAGCAGGCAGGGCCCATATAGTATAAAAATCTAAGAATACTGCTGTTCTCAAATGAAAACAAATCTCTGCTTTGAAATAATATTTAAAGAGTTAATTGAGATTCTCAAAACTGCAAATTGGTATGTGATCCGCTAGAGCGATGGATTCATGCCACCTTTGTTTGATATATTATTATTTTGTTTTCTTTTTCTTCTTTCTTGTTTGCGTACACCTCATTAAGCTACTCCTCATTTTTCTGTGATTGTTGAATATTTCTAGATTGACTGGTTTCATGGAATTGTATAAAATAATATAGTAACCAAGGAATAATCTATAAGAAAGGGTTTTGAACAGAAAGTGCTTTTATTTGTTTTTTTCTCTTAGTAGTCCTTTGACATCTTTTTATCATAACAATTGAACTAATATGCTTCACCTTTTTGAAGTTTCATTCTCTTATCAAGAACCACCAGATGGCATCTTTTCACCAAGTTTCCCAGTGATTGCTGGATTAGGATCCACTGGAGAAAGATTCACGGGTAATCCGACAAGTTTAAGGATAAAGTTAAAATTTCTAAGAAAAATAGATAAAGTTAAAAAAATTAGCTTGAAATTTATAGGTGATGCAAAAATTGATCGTATAATTTCTTCAAAATCAGGTAAAGATGATGACTATAATGATGATAATAGCAACCTCAATGTTTCCAAGAATGATAAAGATCAACAGAATATTCGATTTTTTAACTATAAGCAAGTATTGGTTGATTTTGAAGATAGTACTCATATACCAACCATCAATAAGTATACTAAAGATCAATATGAAAAAAATGAAGAACTAACTTTAATGTTTGAAGAATTCAGATTTCCTTACGAAACATTTATTTTACCTTCAACTTATGAGTATAATAGTGTTACGAGTCCATGGTCTCTTAAAATAAGATACTACTTAGAATGTGAATTGATAAGAGATACAAGTTTAAATTCTGTGACAAAGATAAGAAAAAAATTAACATATCAGTCAGGTCACTTTCACAATTTTACTAACAGATCAAATTTATTAGATTTAAAATTTTTGTTAGATTCTTCAGATAGTCACTTATTCAAAAACATCCCAAAAAAACTTTCTGTCGATAATAAAGGCAATTTAGCTGAAAATCCACTCCCAAATTCTCGAGGACACTTAAAGGCCATTATGTCATTGGTGAATCCTATTTATAAAAAGGAAAAATATGAAAATTTGACCAGAGATATTAACTTAGATTTAAGAATCATACCCAATACTTTTAGTGAAACTCATAACAATTACTTTGATATAACTTCTGATATTCTCAACGACTTAGGTGTACTTGAAATTAAGACTAATTCTGTTCCACCGGAAGGACTTGTCCCTCATTTTAAGTATTACGGTAAATCTACCGGTTTAGGTGAGTTTCATATGACTTCAATTAAAATATACCTTAAAGATACCATAACACTTCGTCGTAAACAAGAAATTATTTGCGTACTTGATACAAAGAGAAAAAAAATAATGGAAAAGAATGAAAAATCAAAAAAAGAAACTAGCCGCTTTTCGATAAACAAAAAAAAATATGAAAGAAATACTTATAGCGCAACATATGATTATGATAGTATCAATGAAGCAACTTTCAACGGACAAAGAAACAATTTCCAAGAAATTGAAAATGATTACTTTGATGAATCTGGTATGAAGTTTGATATTGCAGATTTTCAAAAAGATCCAAACTCAGATGATTTCTTTACATGTTTAGATTTTAAAGATCTCTTAACAGAAAAGGAACATTTATTTCCTAAACCACAATTTGGAAGTCTTTCAATTCCAAAGTTTTTGGAAAATGATGTAAGCTTAGAAGTATCGATAAAAATAGAGTCAAGATATAGAAATGAAGTATTTTCTAAAACATTTAATTTTGCCTTTGGTGTTGTATTAGCAAATAATAAAAATATACATCCTTTAGATTATCCTACTGAACCACAACGCCACTGTTACTCTGGATTCCCAATTATTAATTACTTAAATGAAGGTGTGTATAAAGATGAATTTTTGAAAAATCCTCAAAAATTTGAAGATAAAGATACAGCAGATTCAAGTTTCCATGAAATGAATTCATATTCATCTAGTAGTTCATTTACGAAATATCAAAATCAAAGTAATGATTCACCTTCAATTAACAGTGGAGTTAACAGAGATTCATTCATAAGTTATCAATACCAAACAAATGACTCGCCTCCTGTTAATAGCGGAGGTGATAGAGATAATAGAGCTTCATATCTTTCTGTCCCAGCAGAGGATAAATATCGCACATATTCTGGCACTAACAATAGCTACAGAGATGAAAATAGAAATTTTTCAAGGGGTATAAATTTCATTCAAGGAGATAAATTTCATTCAAGGGACAGAAGCTCATCTAGAGATAGAAATTCTTATGCTTATTTTGACAGTTCCGCAGAGATAGTTAATAAGAAAGAAAAATATCAGATTAAACTACAAGAAAGGGGTCGAACTGATAGAAACGAAAATTTAACAATTAAAGTTGATGAACATAATTATTCTGATACAAACACAAAACATTCTAATAGTATTGATTTATTAGATGATGAAATTCCAGATAATTGTTCTTATTTTGCTTTCCCAAAAATTAAACAAGCTGAGAATGATGAGAGCGATCTTCATTACTCACCTTCAGTAGCTTCATCGGTTTACCCAGCTGTTAATGAGCCATCTGTGAATAAATATCCAAACCCATATTCAGGAGACCGGTCTTCTCGTCAGATAAATTTGTCTTCCAGAGATCAAACTTCTTATAGAGAATCGAGAGCTTTTAGGCCTTTAGAAAAAGCGTCTCCAAGGGGTATTTCTCCAAGGGGTTTTTTGTCAAGGAGATATGACTCAAAAGTATATGACTCCCAAAATTATGATTCACATGAGTACGGGCCTGAAGAATACAATTCTGAAGAGTATAATTCAAAAGAACATGGTATTTACAACTCAAATGGCTATGATTCTAGAAAAGAATACAGTTCCAGAGGATATGAGTCAAGAGTCCAAGAGCCAAGAAAACTAGTACGTGCAATAGAAGAGAATAGTTATCTAGAAAATCGTCACGCAAAAGGTATATCTTATCAAGATAGAAACCCATATGAGACTAACAAAACCCAATATTTAAAAAAGGGACATCATTTAGAGTCTGGATTTTATGAAACTGAAAACACATATTTAAACACCGAATCGTACACAGGCAATAAAAGCAATGAAAATGGATTTCATAAAACACTTAGTATCCCTACTGCTCCACTAAAGTTTTCTTCACCATCATCATCATTTAGTATGATTGTTCCCTCTTCATCTCCTTCATCTCCTTCATCTCTACTGGATTCTACTATATCTCACGAAAACAAATTTGGCCCATATGCACAGTCTTACCAAAATGATATTGGCTCAAAAGCAGATTACCAGAAAAGTTCTTCTTCACAGAATGATAAACTTTATATATCCACACAGCCACGAACTCATCGTTTGAGTAAACTAGTAGTTGATATAGATCATAATAAAGAGACCAATAACATTCATAGTTCAATAAATGGTAAAGATAGCTATAACAAGTATGATAAAACCGATAACATGTTGGATAGAGTGCCATACACTGAAAATTCATATAGTCCTATTTCTTCCGCAATTGGAGTACTACAAAAAAATATGGTAACATCAAAAAATCAGTCGTCTGATGATAATTCGGATAATTATAGTAATATGTTTCATACTACTAGTCCTAGATCTTTCCCACGAGGCGGTATTAAAAACAAACAACAATCTGGAGATAGTTATGACAAATATTTTGGTAAATTCGTTAGTAATAGTGATAGTGATAGTGATAGTGATGATAGCTTACCATCGCCAAATAGTATTTTTTTCAATAAGAAGAGTGGTAAATAAATATTCCCTTATTTTACATATCTTTTTGATTGTTTAGTATTCCTGTTGTTCTTTTTTTTCTGCTTTTTTTTGTTTGTTTGCTTGTTTAATAGTTTTATTTTTTTAATTTAGCAGTGGTATGGCCAAACTAATGAAAATTAAATTGTAAACACAGAAAACGTAAAATTCTAAGTTTTAAATCAGGAACAATGACTTCCATATATAAAAAAGAAAAAGTTAAATGCAGCTTAACGTGTGAGCAGTCTGCAATTGGTATCTGTTTATCCTTACCAAATATTCGGGCCTCCATCATTTGAACTTTTTGAGGTGTGGGATGTGAATTAATAATGATGCTCATGCTAGACTTAATATAAGAAGAAGTTGCGGAACTACATTAGAAGCCTGAAATTATACATAATAAAAAATTACCCAGTAATTTATTTAAAGTATAAAAATACTCCAATTAATTTGATAATGATCGAAATATCTCACTTTTTTCCTTTGACGTTGAATTTGCTGCATCTCAGTGGGGTTTTTGTATTGCATATTTAAAAAGAGACCCTGACATAATTTCACAATTTCTTCTTATCAATATCTGTTTTTGTAAATTTTTTTAATTGATATCTTTTTTGTATCTTATCTTAACTTTTTTGTTTTTGTCTTTGGTCTCTTTATAATAAAAAATAATTGAATTATATTATTTCATCCACATAAATATATTTCATACAGGTACCCGAATTTTTTTAAAGTAATTTAAATGTATAATATTTGTATGACATCCAAAAAAGACTCACTCATTCCGGGACATTTATATCATATATTCGTACATTAATAATCACCATTGCCGTATATCATAATTAAATAATTGGTGTGATTCCTATCAGTTTGAAAATTTTATTTGACTGATCCTTATCTCTGGATGATTCAATTTTTGTCCTCTTCTGAGATGCGGCAATACATCAAGAGAAACAAATGTAAGATAAGAGAATATGGTCTTCATTAGTGTCAACTGTCCAGGTACCTGTGGGTTTCCAAAATATCAATTGCATTGATTATTTCTTGGAAAGTACCAATTTGGAGATTGATTGATAAATAATTAACATACTTTATACATCTACATTTTTATAAAAGTATCTTTCTACTGATCCTAGAAATAAATTATAGCGGATTATTAATACACATGTGGTCTGGTCCGGCCCATGTCCGTTGATGTGTAGAGAGAATTGCACTGCGAGCAGTGTAATATTTAGTGTTAAGAGTGTACCAATACGTTTCCACAGTTAGATGAGTACAAATATGTAGCTACAGTTCAAAATTGAAGCAGGCATTCTGCATTTACCACCTCCCCACACAAGATTACATAAAATTACATTACCTGTAACTTCTGATGAGAATTGCCAGAATGGGAGTGTAAATATATATCTTGCAACACATTGCGCTAATGTCAAAATGCCAAGGGCACCTTTTATATAATTTATTTGACAGATGTACATCACTGGAGACCCACATGCCGTAGGACCCAATGTCAGATTCATTAACTGACCAATTAGGGGGTGGATCACTTAACCACCATTAATCTCTACAGAAGGCTCTGTCTTCCATGGCTGTCGACGGCTGTTCTCCTGCATATTTATGCCATGCTGCGGCTTTTGCATGCAGAATACTGTGGAATGCGCACACTCTAATTGTAAGCGGGACTCGGACTGCAAAGGCCATGACCCCTTGGCAACTTCCAGCTTCTGGTTATCTGCTCTTTCAGTTGGTTCTCTAGTTGGTTCTTCTGTTAAATCCCCAGATATTTCTCTAAAGCAGGCAAAATACAGATCGATTCTTTTAATAATTACTTGTCTCCCTTGATAGTCTCTTGTCTATCTGATACCAGTACAGCTCGATAGTCTAAAAAGTACTCTAATGAATCGGATGGCATTTGCTACTAAGCGGCCTTATAGTCACTTGTAAAATCTGCAGACTAGAGGCGAAGATTTTAAGGAGATGCATTCTTTTTGTATATTTCCTCCAATAAAATAAACATACTAAAGATTAATGAAATCGGTACATATAGTGGGGTACAATTGATTGTTAATTTTTTATGTAACCACGCATAATGAATTAAATCCTGTGATGCTCCCAACTCTATACAATTATTAAAACGATAAATGCGATACTAGGACAGAAACAGATTATATTAGTAGGTAAATAATTTACTTGCATCTATTCATCTATATGCGTTATATATCTGTTTTCCATTCAGTTTTTCAAATTCTATCTTCTGTATCCCCCTACTTTTTTACCCGCTCTTTATGCTTTATTGCACTAGCCTCATTTTGGTCTCATATCCGTCTATCTTACTATGGTTACACTGAAAACTTAATGATTTTGTATACATCTGTAGCTTTTAGTAATACAGCTTTTTATGGTTTTTTAGTTGAGTGAGATAACGATATGGTATCCCGACAGTGATAATTAATTACATATACGTGCAGTATAATTATACCTGTGGCTAATATGTTATCATTTCCAACTTTTATTTACCAAATATACTGAATCATCTAGTGATTGCGTATATTAATTCACTACATTTTTGTTTTTTTTGCTTTTGACTCCTTCTAGATTTGATTTAAAATTGAAAATCTGTAGGGCATTAATAATCAAAATATGGATGTTTTCCTTTTTTGTAGTAATTTAACTTTTTTATCAAATGGCTATTTATAGTCATGCAATTCTTCCATTATTTTAAAAGTTAACGTAAAGCTAATATGGATATTTGAAATCGATTTAAGTATTTCTCAATAAAAACAATTAAACATGACTGATTATTTTGAAGCTTCTTTAACATACCAAGAACCACCAAATGGTATCTTTTCCCCACAGTTCCCTGTTATTGGTGGATCTGGTTGTAATGGTCAATTGCATTCTGGTGACAAAGAAAAACTATACCTTGAACTAAAATTTTTAAGAAAAGTGGAGAATATTGAAAGTGTTACTTTAAGTCTTATTGGAAAGAGAACAAATCAATATTATCGTATCATTTCAGATGATAATATAACTTTTTCAACATTACTAGATATTCTTAGAAAATTTGAGCTTCCAAAATTGACAGTACAGATATTTTCAAAAAAAGCAGAATTGTTCAGACATACTCAAAATTTATTTAATTATAAAAATGACGAAGTTTCTATGTTATCTGGTGATAATAGAGCATGTAAAAATCATTTTGAAAAAGATGAAATTTTAAAGTTAAAATTTGATGAATTCAGATTTCCATATGAACGTCGTCAATTACCATCAACGTTTAGTTATTTTAATTTTAGTTGGAGATTAAGGACAAAATATTATTTAAAAGTTGAAGTGATAAGATCAGGAACATTAATTAAATGTAAATATGTTCCATATGAGTTAAAATATCAATCAGGATTCTACAACAAATTTAAAACAAATATCACAACTTTGATTCATAAAGATATACTCATTGCTTCTCATAAGCATGTTTTCAGAAGAAGACCTAAGAAATATTATATGAATAATTGTGAGCAGGTACTTGAAAATGAACTTAACAATTCTCATGCTAATACAAGATCAATAAGAGCACTTTTTTTTGAAAAATATAAGAAAGAGATTTATAAAAATTTAACAAAAGATATTGATTTAAATATTAAATTTATACCTAATAGTTATGATTCCAAATTTCCTAATTATTTTGATATTGGTGATAATTTTCTAAATCAATTAGGTAAATTTAGAATTGAAACTGAATCTGTTCCTAGTGATGGTTTATCACCTGATTTTATAATTGATCAAGTATCAACAGAATTAGGAAAATTTCACATAAAGTCAATTGGGATTTATATTCAAGATAAATTTAATATAACAGTTGATGAATTTAATTCAGGTAATATCAAGACTAAATTAAAAATATTTGAAAAGAAATTTCCAAGAAAAATTCTTGATGAAAACGGAGTGGTATGTGAGGAAGATGAAGATGAAGATGAAGATGAGGGAAATGATACAGATGATGATGATGATGATAAGAATGATGATGATAAGGATGATTTTAAAGAAAAAACGTATTTAAAAGAAGATAAAAAGAGTAAAATATTTAGTTCAAAGGGGGATCTTTATGTAACTACTAAATCTATATTTTCTAAAAAAGCTGATGGTGGTGTTGTCTATTATGAAGATTACGATGATATGAAAGCTACTTTTGATATTTGTAAATTTGAGCAAGATTCTAAAAAGCCAAATATATATTTTACTATTATAGATTTACAAGATCTATTATCTGATGAAGATGAAAGATTTCCTCAACCATTATTAGGCACTTATGAAATAGAAAATTGTTTTGGTAACGATGTTAAGATGGAAATTAAACTTGTTCTTGAATCTAGGTATAAAAGAGATATTGACAAGAAGACATTCAATCTTGGATTTGGTATTTTATTAGGTAATAATGATAATTTTAAAACTGAAACAGAAGAGGATAGAAAACATTATGAAATTAGAGTTGAAGGAGCAAACAAAGCTAAATCTAATAAGACAGAAAATTCTAAACGGAAAGAAGTTTCCTTACCTGAATTAGCGTGGGACCACATCTTACCAAAGATAAATGGCGAAAGTGCTACTAGCACATCAGTTGACAATGCTATTGGAAATGCACATTATGACTCTAGTGCCAGTTCTTCAATAACCTTTCACCAAAAGGGCGATTCTTTTAGTGGATCAGAGTTTCAAATATCAGATGCTGGTAGTGATATGAAATCAGATGCTGGTAGTGATATAAAATCAGATAGTGCTCTAAATTCCAAGAGTTCGGTTAGACATGGGTACAATCTCGAATCAGGAGGAGGTGCTGATGCTGATGCTGATGCTGATGCTGATGCTGATGCTGATGCTGATGATATCACTAAGGTTGAGAGTAAGTTTGAAGACATTTCGATAAGTACAAGTGTGAAATCTATTCCTATTGGATTAAACACAAATAGCAGTGAAGGTGCTCGTTCAGGGAGTACATCATCTGAAAAATCTGTTTTAGAAGATTCATCTTTGTTTTCATCATCATTTTCGAATTCTTCTGGTACCAATCAATATACGTATATGCAACAGCGTGGAAGTCATTCCAGAGCCCCATCAATTACTATTAGTCATGATACTGGTGATAATGGTATTTCTCAACCACGTAGACCACATATAATAGACCCTGAAGACATGCGTCCACCAGAGAAAGAAACAGATACTGAAGTTGTAATTAATTTGCCACAAGTGTCTCTCGATTCTAAATGATATCACTCAAAGGAGACATTCACTTTTATTTATATTTATATTTATTTTTCTTTATATTTATTTTTCTTTATATTTATTTTTATTTATAGTTTATTGAATTTCAGTTTTTACTTTTTATGGAATTTATTTTATGAATTGTAGTAAAACGGTAAAATTTGATTAAACAGATCCTCTTTTCTCCACGTGCACTTTATGTTTGTTTCTCTTTTCCCCTTAACGCTTAAACACCGCTCCATTCCATGGTAGGCTTAGTATTCGCTATTATGTGCCTGACATGTGGGCCATTGCGAAAGTCCGCCAAGCAGAATAAACCGCAAAATAACCGCAGACGGGCGATCTCAACAGCCGGAGCTGCATGCCAAGAACAGAGGGTCTCTGACGGCGCAATCTTCCGTCCCTCAGCCTGAGCTCCAGGGTTTCTGCCTGCCTGCTTGCCCGACTGCCCGCCTGCCTGCGCGTGGCCAGAGAACCACTCGCGAATTACCTCGGCAGCAAACAATTCTGCCTCCCCTGCCACCATGCGGCTCTTCAGCCACTCCTCTCCTCTCCTCTCCTATCCACACGGCTAGCACTATGGAAGCACGGCTGAGAGGCGGAGGGGTAGGATTATGAACACACGCCGTCCAGCCCCACCAGCGAGACCAGGCCAGCAGAGTCACGCGGGCTTCTGCCAGGGCTTCTCCAGTGTACAGCTCTCCATTGTCTCTCATTGTCAGGGAATGACATCAGATCCAGATAGGGTCCATTTATTATGTATATCTCCAACATTCAACATTCCCCTTTATTCATAATTGATATCCACTCCTTCAATTTTATAATTTGTTTTTAATTTTTAATGGATATCATCATCATACCTGTTTTTCCTTTGTATCAATTGTATCACTTATATAAGGATATGAAATTCATCTTCTAGTTTCATGTCTTTCTAATCTGATTTGCTTAGAAACACCCAATCTCATATTGCGGGGTATAAATAAAATACACAACAGGGAAATCAATCTCCGTATAACAAAAAGAGCGATCAATTGACAGCAATAATCAAGATTAATATGAAATGGCAGAGTGTAAATTTGAATTTAATTCAATAGACGAAAAGACAAATTGTTTTTCACCATCAAATGCACTTATAGATGGTAAATTAAATATAAAATTTAATTCAAAATTAGATAAAATAAAAGAAATTAATTTAAGATTTGAAGGTTTTGTTAAAATAATTTATCATCATGAATATTATACAACTTCAGGTGGTAATGGTGGTACAGGAAGAGTTCAAAGTGGTAATGAAAGAAAAATTGAAATCTTATCTGATATTTATCAATTGTTTGATTATTCACAACCATTAATAAACCATTATCATGATACAGATAACGATACTAAAAGAAATGGATTCAAATTTCTTAAAAGTGATTCATTAGATTATGATATAGGTCCATTTTATTTCCCATATAATGAAGTACTACTGCCTTCATCTTTTGCATTGTATACAGGTAAATGGGGGATCTTGGTATCTTATACATTAACAGTAGAATTTAAAAGAATAAGAAGTTTTTTCAAAAGAGATATATTAATCAAAGATTATCTGAATTATCAAGGTGGATTTTATAAGACAAGCCATTTATTGACATATTATTCACCTACTGTTTCAGGTGATTTTTTGATTCCAACCGATAAGAATAAGTTTGATAGAAAACCAAAAGAATTAGTTATAGATACAGGTACAAATATGGTTAAAAATCCATTGAAATCAAGACATAGAAATACAAGATTTATAAGATCATTATTTGATGATAATTATAAGAGTTCAAATTATAAAAATTTAACTAAAGATGTTGAATTAAAATTATTATTAATTTCAAATAATCAAAAGGATAATTCTAATTTTTTCAATATTAATGATTCATTATCTAAATTTGGTAAATTATTTATTGAAGTTCAAGATTTAACTAATCTTATACCAGATTTTAAATTAAATAATGATTCAACAGGTTTAGGTAAATTTTATTTTAAATCTTTGGAATTAGATTTAGTTACTAATGTAACATTAAGAGCTAAATATTCAGTTAGTGATACATTAAAATTCCAACAAAGGTTAATTGAAAAAGATTATAAAACACCAGCAACTCCACATAATAAATTCCATGAAATTAAATTTGATATTGCAGATTTCCATCCACCTGATAAATATAGAGCTGATTCAAATGGTAATTTTAATAGTAAAGGTGGGTTTGAATATTATTTTAAGTGGTTTAATTTAAGTGAATTTTTAAATGATTCTGATAAATTACCACAACCTTTAGCAACTTCATGTAGATTAGGTGATTATGCTTTAATGACTTATACTATGGAATGGAGATTTGAAATAATGTATTCTTTTAATAATGTTACTAAAATTAAAGATTTTAGATTGATTCATGATGTTGTTATTACAAATAATGAAATTAATATCGTACCTGGTGGATTTCACTCTTTTGCTCCTATTCCATTTACTAATAACGTTGTTGATAGAAATCCACCTCCAGCATTTACGAATCAAGTTGATGATAGAAATCCACCACCTATTTATGCTAATGCAGATACAAATTTTGGTGATGGTGATGGTGATGATGATTCTTCAGATAGTTCTAATGATTCTAGTGATGAAGATGGAATTGCATCACAACATTCGAATTCGGCGTATCCACCAGTAAATTTGTCTACGAATGCCGGTCCATTACCTGTTCTTGCAACTCCAACTTCAACTGATCAAACGACGATGGCTTCCACTTCAAATTTTGCAGGACAAGGATATGGATCAAGTAGGGAAATTAACGAGAGTACCTCTAATTCTACATCAAATACTACATCAACTACGCATATATCTGATATTTCAGAATCAAGAGCTGTTCCGACAACACTTTCTTCAAATTCTACTCCAACAGTAATACCACCAATCCCAGCAAGTGGAAATGCAAGACCAGCATTACCACCCAAGCCAACTCAAGATGAGTTAGTGAGAAGTAATACAATCACAAATTTCAGTTCAAATACAAGATCTGTACCACCAGTACCTCAGAGAACGGTTCAACCTCAAATGCAACCTCCAACTGTGCCTCAAAGGTCAACTCAGCCACTAGTGCGACTACCTGTTATTCCTCAACGTGTAAATCAATCACATGAATCACCATCAGGATCACCATTACAATCAAATAATCCATTTAATTCAGGAACAAGTACGTCAATGGCAACACCACAACCGCCTCCACCGCCACCAGTGCCTTCAGGTCCACCACCGTTATTAGGTGTCACGGATCCAAATGTATCGGCATTATATGATCCATTACCACCATTTGCAATTCAAAATTATTTAAATTTAGGAAATATTGATTTCAACAATATATTAGGAAGTACGAATACACCTATTGTACCTGGTTTTTCAAGAAATGATTTTCCTGAAATAACTGGACAAAATGGAGAAACTAAAATTGAGAATTTTAATGATAGGTATACTGAAGATAATTATAATAGGACAAATAACGATAATAATGTTCCAATAGAAGAAGAAATGTTAGGAGTTATACATGATTATAAAAGACAAAGTGCATTTAATTATACACATGAGATGATAGCTAGGAATTATCCACATGCTATATTACAAGGACAAATGTCATTAGGATTAACTGAAGCCGCGCTTAAAGCTGGAATGAAGAAACCAAATTTTGATTTAGATAAAATTACTAAAGGTGAAGATTTAGGAGGAGTTAATGAAAAGCAATTAAATGATTATATTAATCATATGGTTGGTGTTATGAATGATGAAAAAGTACAAAATTTTATCAAGGCTACAGGAATGGTTAATGCGGATATACCACCAGCAGATAAAGAAATGAATGAAAAATTTACTAAATCATTAAAAGAAAGAGGAGTTATTGAAATAGATCTTGAAGATAGTGATAGTGGTAGTGGTAGTGGTGGTATTAGTGGATTATTTAAAAAAAAGAAGAAAAAGACAACAATTGAATTCAAACCAAATAAAGAAGTTTTAGAATTATTAAAAAAATCTGAATTGTATAGAAATTCGTAAAATTTAGAATATAATATAATATAATATAATATAATATAATATAATATAATATAATTTTGTTATAATTAAAGTATAGAAGTAAAAATAAAATCGCACCTCACTAACTTAGTAATTTAAGTCCGATGCCTTTATAAGCAAATCGAGAAACCAAATCCCATTTATCATTAATTGCCTTTACATTCGCGAATAGTGTATATAAGATATATAAGACACCAACCACCATATATAATAAGACTTTTATTTATTTTGCCATTGGCATTAACTGGAACATGATAGGAAAGGACAATAAGAATGTTTAGGATAAGTAATAAGGGGATACTAAATTCTGGTAAAATAATAAGAATTATTAATAAATATTATTATTCAACAATTGAGTATATAGATAAATGTCCAATACCTAAAATAGATACAGGATGTACATTTTGTGAACCAAATTTACCAATACAAAATTTAACAAAACAAATAAATAATTCTAAATCGTATCCTTGGAAGCATTTAATTTATCTTACTAATAATTCAGAATATAAAAAATGGCCATCAAAATTAGAATTTTCAATTGGTGATGATGGTATTGAAGGAGATGTTATTGGTGATTTAAGTCGTTTTAAAAGAGATTTATTAGATCCATATCATCCTGTATTAATTAGTCAATCATATATTGAGAATAAAATTAGTGATAATAAAGAT
This sequence comes from [Candida] boidinii, assembly GCA_001599335.1. NCBI lineage: Eukaryota > Fungi > Ascomycota > Pichiomycetes > Pichiales > Pichiaceae > Ogataea > [Candida] boidinii. The sequence continues at coordinate 687,714 of BCGP01000001.1, read as the reverse complement.
TTAAGATTTTTATTGTATCCTGATTTTAAAGAGATTTCAATAAAAGAGTATTTTAATATTAAAGATGAAAAGGATAGAAATGAAGTATTAAAAAATTTTATTAGTAAATTTTTAACACCAGTTAGTGAAATTGCAATTAAACAAGATGATCTGGATATGGATATGGAATATAACGATTTATATAAAGTTAAAGATTATGATAAGAATTTAGTATTAACATGTGGACATTATCAAAGAGATATAAGGTGTGGTAAATATGCACCATTAATTATAGATGAATTAAAGAAAGTATTAGAGATTGAGAATTTACAAGATTCAACAGATATTGGAGTTATATCGCATATTGGTGGACACGTATTTGCAGGAAATATTATAATATTTAAGAATATGGATCAAGAAGGAGGAGAAGGAGGAGGAGAAGGACTAGAGGATGTAAGTAAAATATTCAAGAGTGGAGTATGGTATGGTAGGGTTAAACCGGAGAATGTTCAAGGTATTATATCAGAGTCTATAATTAATAATAGAATAATCAAAGAGATTTATAGAGGTGATGTATCTTAAGTATATATAAATTTTATATAATTGTAAATATCATGTTAATAGACGTGTTCATATATATATATATATATATATACATATGCAGTATATAAGTAAATTAGTAAATCAGTAAGAGAAGAGCATCTCCATACTCGGACATCCTAAGTAAACTCCAAAGGTAAAGGGAAACTGCGGTGAATGACAAACTAGAAAATATAGAGAATATAAGAATTACAGTAAGATCAGTCAAAAACAGTAAAAAGAAGCGAGAGGTTGTGGTGGTAGCGGTAGTGGTAGCGGTGGGCAAGAGATGGCCGTGATGAGATATATAGCCACGATGAGTGAGTGGGTGGTAATCAATCTGCGAATAGGAAAGAATGGGAGTCAGTCAGTCGATCTTCAATCTTTAATTAAGCAATAACCACAAAAGTTGGATATATTCAATACAATTCAAAATTTTATAGAGAGAGGAAGACATGAAACGAAACAAGTAAACGGAATAACTAAGAATGTCATTTATTCTAAGTGTGAAATCAGTTTGTTTTAATCATACAATAACAATAACAATAACAATAAGTGATTGTATAAATCAATGGAAACAAGAATTAAAGAATTAAAGAATACTCATCACATTCAGGTATAGAATAAGAAATATAAATATAAAATTAAATATAAATGAATACAATTGAAATAGGCTTTAGTGAAATGAAAAAATAACAAATAAATAAATAGTTCAGTAATTGAATCAATCAAATCAAATAAATAAAAATATGAAATAAAAAAAAATGAATGACCAAAATTACCTTTCTCCGCTGACGTAAGCCGTACAAACTGCAGTACAATAAGAGCACAACCCGTGGAAATGCATAAATTAAAATAAATTAAAATAAATTAAAATAAATAAAATAAAAGTGCGCATACTTAAAAACTTTTTATTTTGATCGGTAGATAGCTAGCAGAAGTTTAACAATAGCGCAAACAAAATTTCAAACAATGGACAATTACGGTTACGACGTCTGGGAGACTGAGAGACAGCTTGCGATAAAAAGAGAGATAGGCACTGAGATTCTTTTCAGGTATAGTTTGAACTACAGTTTGAGCTATTAAGCGACGGCTCGCTGAATTTGCCATATGGAGTCTCCGTATGGAGTCGGGAGCGCAGGGGCTGGCAAGATGGCAGAAGCTATATGGGACTGGATGGGACTGGATGGGACTGGATGGGACTGGGGCTGAGGCTGAGGCTGCCGTTTCTGGCCGTTAGCCGCTGCTTGTCGTCGTTTCTGGCAGACGGGGCGGTGCTGCTGCAGATCGTGGGTCCGGCCCGCTGTCATTCTATTCTGTCCTCCCCCTTTCTCATGGCTCGCTTGCATCCGGCTGTCACCAGCAGAACCTGGCACCATCTTGCGGGGATTTTGCGGGGTGGCGAGCTTCCGGCAGCCGTGCCCTTGTGTGAGCCGTTGGAAGTTTACGGGGTAAACGCGTAATTCTGTCTGTCGCACAAAAAGGCTCGCAATTCGCGCGCCCCTAAAGCGTTTGCCCCTATGCCCCTCCTTGGCCCTCCGTCCAAAACGGGCAATTTCCCCAGCTCGGTTCATGGTTCCTGGCATCCCCACAGGCATCGCAGCTGCCATTCGGAACCGCCACGGCTGCTATCCCCCAGGCACCCTCTGCGGAAGCTGCCTCCCAGCCGCTCACCTGAGGGTGCCGTGACCTCTTATCTTGTCTGCTGAGTCGAGTCGAGCTGCTGCTTCTGCGCTCCCCTGCTCTCTGAAATGCCATGTCTATGTCTGACTCCATTACAGTAGTTGCAGTTGCGGTTGCAGTTAACGTCACTGTCACTCACTCCTACTGTTGCAACAAGACAAGGCTAGTGACAAGACTGGAACAAGACAAGACAACAACATTCCTTTTGTATAGATCCACAGCTTCAACAAGGTTCACACTCTTTAACAACCCTGGAAGAGAAAACTTTAAGGGGCAACGATATCCGTGAATCAAATACGACCGAAATTCCACCCCAAGATCAGCGTCTCTAAAATTGAAAAAAAAATTATTTACCTCATTGGTTTTTCCTGATCATCGGTATAACTTCACATCAGATAAATATTCACAATAATATAAAAAAATTCACGCTTTTTTAAATATTGATATTCAACTATTTTATAATTCAGTATCAGAGACTGAATTTTCCTTTTTGACATTTCAAATACTTCAAATATTGTTCAATATTAATAAAACGGCTTTTTTTAAAAGAAAAAAATTGAATTTTATAAAAAGATATAACTCTTGAATCATTTCTCCTTTACGATAAAGAAGAACTTCATTCGTTTTAAATCTTGCCAAAATTATCCCTTAACTACATATATACAATTAAAATTCAAATATTATCAATATATGCTAGAGTCTCACATATTATTAATATTCAAATTACTCTACATGTATTCAAATTTTCATTTTTATTACTGTTATTACTCATATTAAACTTACTCACATATAAAAATTAAACCATATATGATAACAAATTGCAATAAATAACAAATCACAATAAATTATTAAATTATTAAATAAAATGTCAAATTATTTAGAAGAACGAAAAGGAACTCCTCCTTTTTTAGAATTATCTTCATCAACTTTAAATATAATACATCAACAATCAACAATTGATTTTGATAATTTATTAACACTTTGGACAACTTTAATTAAATCATCTGATTTTATACAAAATGGTAAACGTTTAGAAAATATAAGTTGGAGAGTAGTTAATAGATCTTTATTAACAAAACCAAAATTAACAGGTTTAGTAAATAAAAAAGATTTTTTAACTTTAATGTCTATTTCATCAATGCCAAATCATCAAAAACAACCTTTTTTAAAAGAATTAAATTTAATTGGACCAAATTCAAATTCAAATTCAACAGTTAATTTAAATTCAAAATTATCTTCAGATTCTTTATTCTCTGTAAATAATAATAATAATAATAATAATAATAATAATAATAATAATAATAATAATAATAATAATAATAATAATAATAATAATAATAATAATAATAATAA